>JAKELG010000195.1:0-73180 GCA_021527035.1 Lactarius vividus | reverse complement strand
AGTGGGCGCTCTGGTCGGGACGTAGTTGTCTCCGAGGGCTTGGGCTGGTTGCTCTCGGAATAAACAGTGGGGGTCGGCGAAGGAATTGGGGATGTCCCGGGGGAAGGAGGACGACTTCCTCGTTGGTGAAGGGCGAGGGTAGACGACAGGGGTGACGATGGCGTGGACTGTACTCGGTAAGGTGCCGATAGCTCGGTGTTGACGACATAGCGGAAGTTTACTGGGGAAGAGGGCCTCATAAGTGGGGAGTGAAGTGAAGGAGGGGGATGGGGACGTCTCTTGGGATTTCCTGCGTTTATATGCGTCTCTCTGGCGGGGGTTAGAATTTTGAACTCCCTTATTGCGTCGTCAGCAATACGTCATCCTTATCGACCCACTGATTGTCCGAGTCGGGGGTATCCCTTCCACTTGACCAAATACTGCAACTTGCGGACTTCTGCCGAACCTCCGCGAGTTCTAGAATCTTCTCGACTTCGTATTCTTCCTCACCTTCCACTAGATCCGGTGGTGGGCGCTGATAATTTGGTCCGTGCGTGAGTGTTTCGCGCTAAGGCGTCAGAAGGTCTACATGGACACGGATGGATTTGCCACTGCGTGGGAAGTTCTAGTCGATAATTGACTGCGGACATCACCTGAGCGACCTTGAATGGGCCGTGGCGTTCTTAGCGCTAGTTTCGCCGTTGGCTGGTGGGTCCCATAGGTGGCGTCCTTCTAGCCACACTTGATCTCCTATTTGGGAACTTGGGCGTATCTTTGGCTTTGATCCACCCCTGCTGCGCTTGATCATCAGTGATGCGCGCACTGGCGGAAGTTCCTTTGGAACTGTTTGACCCTGAGCGCCACTTGTGGACATTGGCGATGGCTATCGGTCCATCAGCGCGTGGGTTGTACCCACATGAGGAGCTGAAATGGAGATTCTTTAGTGGTTTCACTGGGCCAGTTATTGTGTGTAAACTCAGCCATAGGGAGGTAATGAATCCAGTCGTCTTGTCGTTCGTTGACCCAAAATCGCAGGGTACTGCTCCAGCCATTGATTGGTGCGTTCCGATTGCCCATCTGTTCGCGGGGTGGTAGGCCGTCGAGATATTCTGTTCGATTCCCAAGAGTTTGCACAGTTCGCGCGTAAACTTTGAGGCGAATCTGGGGTCTCGGTCACTGATAATCTTCCCTGGGAGTCCCAAATCGGGGAAACACATGTTTGACGTAAAGGGCGGCCGTTCCCTCCGCCGATATTTCTTCTTGGCATGGGATGAAGAGGGACATCTTTGTACAGTCATGATCCGTTATCGTGAGGATCGTGTCGCAGCCCTGTGCTTCGGGAAGTTTAGTGATGAAATCAAGCGCGATAGTTTCAAACGGCATAGCTTCGGGTTTTGGGAATATTGGACGTAACGGCGCTTTGACGGCTCTGGTGTTGACCTTGATCCTTTGACAGTCGGCGCATCCTTTGACGTAGTCCATAACTTCGTTTCTCAGACCTGGCCACCAATAATATCGCTCTACGAGTTTGATGGTTCGACTGATCCCCGGGTGTCCGTATACCGGAGGGTCGTGATGGTTCTTGATGAGTTCTCGTTTCTCAAGGAGCCCTCCTGTGACTACCCGTCGTCCGTCCTTGTACCAGGTGCCTTCGATCTTCTTTTAGTCCGTGTGGGTCTACCCAAGGGCGGAGTTTGTCGTCGTCCTGGGCGTATACCGGGTTTGTCTTTTCCATTTCTTGTACTGAGATCGTGGCATTGATTCGAAGAGGGTCTTCCGTCGTATCTATTGCTGCGGCCCTGACGAGATGTCATCGGGTAGTACCGTGACTTGGTCGTTATCTCTTCTCCCTGATCGTAGTCCGGGCGTCTAGATAGGGCGTCGGCTCGTCCATTTGCCGTTCCCCTTGATATGGTGAATCTCGATATCATACTCAGAGAGTTCCAATACCTTCCCGTGCTACTCGGCGGCTTATCTTTTGCGGGGAGCGCCAGTACTGGAGGTTCATGTGGTCCGAGAATACTTTGATCTTGTGTGGGGATCCTGCCAGGTAGTGTCGCCAGTTTCGAAGTGCCTTAACGATTGCTAGGAGCTCGAGGTCGTAGATGTCGTAGTTTCGTTCCGCTGCGCTGAGAGTGTTCGAATAGTAGGCGATGGGGTGTCTTTTACCGTCTTCTTTGCGTTGGAGTAGCACCGCTCCTATTGCAAAGCCTGAGGCGTCCACTTCGAGTTCGAATTGATCTTCGAGCTTAGCGTGCGCGAGGACTGGTTCTTCCGTGACGAGCTTCTTGATTTTGTCGAATGCTTCCTGTTCTATTGCCGTCCATGTCCATTCCGTGTCTTTTCGTGTGAGTTTGTTAAGGGGGCGAGCGTGTGTGGCAAAATTTCGAATGAAAGCGCGGTAAAAGTTGCAGAAGCCTAGGAATGATCGCACCTGTTTGACGTTTTTGGGGTTTGGCCAGTCCTTGATGCCGGAAATTTTGACAGGGTCCATGCGTGTCACCCCCTTTTCAATGATTACCCCCAGGTAATCGATGCTTGGTGCGTGGAAGATGCATTTCTCCGGTTTGAGGAACAGATCGTTTCCTCTAGTAGGTCCAGGATGTCGTGTACTGCGTCGATGTGTGCTTGTTCCGTGGATCGGGTTGCTATGCCTATGTCGTCCATGTATACCCTGATGATCGTACCCTTTGTTTCGTGATACGCGATGAGGTCCTTGCAGATTTCGTTCATCATAGTTTGGAAGGTCGCCAGAGAATTGGTCAGCCCGAAGAACATTACCGTTGGTTCGAAAAGTCCGTATTTCGTTTTGAACGCCGCTTTTTCTTGATCCCCCTCTTTGATCCTTATGTTGTTATAGCCCCAGCGAATGTCCAATTTAGTGAATATGAACGCCCCGCTTAGGTCTGCGATGAGTTCCGGGATGAGAGGGAGTGGGTACTGATTGCGTATAGTCCAGTTGTTGATGTTCCGGTAGTCCTGTACAGGGCGTAGCTTCCCGTCCTTCTTTTAATGAAGAAGAAGGATGATGCGTACGGGGATTTAGAAGGTCTGATATATCCTTTGGCCAGTTGTTCGTCGATCCATTCCTTGAGCGCTTTATCTTCCGTTTGACTCATTGGATAAATCTTGCAGTCGATTGTGTCCGGTGCGTTTGGTTTGAAGTCAATCGCGTGATCCCATGGTTTTGATAGTGGGAAACGATTAGATTCTTCTTCGCTGAAGATTTTGACATGTCGTTGATATTCCTCCGGGACCGCCTTCTTTTCCGTGTATTGTTTGGCTTCTATAGCCATTTCGGTTGACATTGTTGCACGTAGGCGAGTGTCTTCGAGATCACACTCCCGTCGCAGTTGTTCTTCGATTTTTTGTTTGTTGGGGAGTAGCAACTTTTCAAGTACGAGCCGCGCTATGATCGGATCTATTTGTGGTTTCGTGGGGTTGATGGTGCGAAGGACAACTGGGTACTCAGCTTCGTTAAGCGTGGCCGTAGCCCATTGGATGTCGGGTTGGAAGGTTGCCAGCCATGGGTATCCCAGTATTATATCCTCTCCTCCTATGTCGGTTACGAGGAATCGCATTTCTTTGCTGACTCCTTTGGTTTGTACTTCCAGATCCACGCAATGGGTAATCTTGCCTCCTTTGTTATGCGTGCCATCGATGTTCCAGATCTTTCGATGGCGGTCCAGCTCTTTGAGGCCTAGCCTCATTCTTTTGACGAAGTCCGGATGTATGAAGTTATTAGTGGCTCCGGAATCCACTAGTGCTCGTTTGTCGGCCATGGCATAACTTGCGCGCAATGAAACTGGAACATGCATAGATTGATAGCGCGTTATGAATACAGAGTTACACCATAATGCCCTTACCCAGGCCGTCGGGTTCAGGCGCTTTGAAAATCCTCTCGCCCCAATAGGTCCCGAACCACCAAATCCCTGGCTTCATCGTCAAGGTTTCGTACTCCGTTTATCCAGCTGGTCGCCCGTTCTTGCGGCGTATCAGTGGTGGCGCGGGCGCCGCGGCTACTGCCGCTGTCATCTTCGAATTGGATCAGAGGTTCGTCTTGGACACTCTGAACTTCTTCTATGAACGCCCCTCTGCCTTGACGGGGTTGCCAGTTTGTATTAGGTCTTGGTTTGCGCGGTTGGCGGCAGTCGCGTTGGAAGTGGCCCAATTTGCCGCAGTTGAAGCACTTGACGTTGCTTGCATCGATAATCCCCTTGTTGGGCCGCCCCCCCTGTGGGGTGTACGGGGGTCGAGTGTAATCGATTTCTTCGGAGCCTGCGAGGCGGGCTCTGACCCTTCCCGGAGTGGTATCCATGGCATCCGGGTGATTGCGGAATGCCTGCCATCCTTGGTGTGACTGCTGCGGGCGGTTTGGAGCGTTGAAAGTTCTCAAGGAAGTATTGCCCGGCTTACCGGGTCCCGGGGGTTTACGTCCCCCCAAACGCGTTTGTAAATGCATCCATTTGCGCTGTTGCTCGAGTGCGGCTATCTTCCATTGAGCGTATGTGTTTGGGCTGTGGAAGTTGTACGCGTTTTTGTAGAGTTCCACTGGGAGTCCTCCCATGAACTTGTCAAGGACCAAGGAGTCGTCGAAGCGGTATCCGGCTTCTCTGACTGCTTTCTCGAATTTGGCGACGTATGAGTCGATATCTTGTCCTTCCATTCGGAAGCCCTTCTGCAATTCTTGCTGCGCCCTTTCTTTTTCGAGCGTGTCCGCGAACGTGTTGCGGAAGCCGAGTTCGATGGCCTCCCAGATCCATTTGTCGTAAGGTCCGTGCTTGGCTTTGTATGCCTTGACCCACTTGGTGGTGGACAGGACCCATTCGTTGACGTGGTCCCCTTGGATGTAGGTGAGGAAAATCAGTGCTTTACGATAGGGGAGAGTGAACGCAGGGTTGTCATAGTTGGTTTCCACGAACAGCTCCCATTGAGTGAGGAACTGTTGGACTTTGGTGCGGTCCCCGGTGAATACGAGGGGTTCCTTGCCCATGAACTTCTCGGGCTTGGTTCCGCTTGATACGTTTGGTCCAGTGAAGAGGGGTCCTCCTGGATCGCCTCCTCCATCGTCTCCTCCTCCTCCTCCTCCTCCGTGTCCTCCCGGAGGGGGGCCTTCCCCGTGGCTGATGCGCGCGGGTTCCTGGAACGTGGTGGGTTGTTCGGTGATAGTAGTGGTCATGTCTGTGGGGATGGACTCAGCTAGTAATCCCAGCTGCGCTTCTTCTTCTTCGGCTTGTGCTTCGAGGATTCGAATTTCCTCTGGATTACTTCCCAGCGAAGGGGATGGTGCGGGTGTCTTGGGAGTGGGGGAGCGAACGGGTTCTTCTTCTTGTCCGTCGATGGGGCCCCACTGGTCTCTGGTGGTGACTTTGCTTTGTAGTATGTCGAGTTTGAGGCTCGATCCTGCGGGTCGGACGACTTGTAGTTTGTAGTGGAGAGCGTCCCACTTGAGTTCTGTCCAACAGGTGTGTTCGAAATTGAATTCTACCGGGATAAGTCCGGTTTTGCCGTCTTTGTAAGTGTAAAGGACTACGTAGCCTGGGTCTCCTTGTTCTGTTTGCCAAAAGGCCTCCTTGAGGTATTGCTTGGGGACGTTGCGTTCCCCTCTTCTATCGATATGATACGGTCGGAATGGAATCCAAAGGTCGCGGGTTGTTACTGCGGAAGCCACGTTGAAGGATCTTGGTCTTAATGTAACGTCTACCACGGACGTTGGTCTGACTTAGACGCTGTTGTGACGTGGGTTCCCTCGGGGATGAAACCTGTGGTTGTCCGAGTGCTCGGGGAAGACTGCGGGATGGGGCCAATACGTGCCTGTGGAATCCCGGTAGGTGTACAACGTCTCTTCTACTGGAACGTTCGGAGGTGGACTGGGGACTTTGCGAATATATTCCCACTGGAGGTTGTCGACGATGTAATAGCAATGAGTTGGACGCGCGGTGCGAGAGTTGAGATATTCGAAGACGAGATGACACGTGGTACCGGGCGGGTAACTGACGGTCGGCTGATCTACCATTCACGAGGGAAGATGGAGATGCGGTCATGGGGATCCCTTCTTGGTCGAAGAGGGATATGCCGGAGCTAGTTCACTTAAAGACTCCGCGAGTCCTTAGCACAGGAGACGAGTAGAGGATGTGGTATTGGAAGAAGACCAAGATGGGGATCCTGGTCCGTAGTACTACAAACTTAAATACAAGTAAGGGAGCTAGTTCCAACTCCGCTCGAACTCGTAAGTAGCCAATAGCGTAAGTAGCGTATCCTAATAATAGAATGCGCAGTCGTCATCGTAATCCGAAACACGTACAACAATAGAACATCAGTCAGCAAGCCTAATCACGATCACGTACAACAATGGAGGGTCATCAGTCAGCACAACACGAGGCGGTAAGATCCGAAGTCCATGACGTATTACTGCTAACGTGCCGAGTCATCACGAACACGTCAGAGTTCACAACCGGTCCGGGCAGTCCGAGACGAAACGTAACACGTAGGCAGACTTCGAGGGGCGAATATACCCTTTCTTGAGTTGCTCGTTGATAAAGGCCGTGAGTGCCTCTCCCTCATTTGTGGTTAAGGGGTACACTTTGCAGTCGAGGGTGGCAGGTGCGTCGGGGAGTAATTCGATAGCATGGTCCCATACTCAGGACGGGGGAAACCGGTGTGATGCTTCTTCACTAAACACCTTCCGGTGTGACTGGTATTCTGGAGGGACCATTTCCTCAAACGTTCGAGCCTGCCATTTTGCCGCTTCCTGTTGTGCAAGTTCTGATGCTGTCGTTGTTTTTCGTAGGAAGGCAATATGTGGCTCTGGTTCTTCGTTCACAACCTGTTCCCAGGCCTCCTCGTCCAACCCATATGCTTCAATGGCTCTGATAGCAGCTTCTATGGGCATGGCATCGCTTTGGAGGTTTAGGCTGGAGATTACGACTGGTTGGAAATTCTCGTTCAGCGTGGCATTCCTCCATTCTATCTCAGGCTCGAAGGCCGAGAACCAGGGGTAGCCCAGGATCGCTTTGTCCTTTCCTAGGTTGGTAACCAGGAAACAAAGTGTCTTCGTGCGCTCACCAGTCCACACCGCTAGGTTGGTGTACTGGGTTATCGCGCCATCTCGGTTGTAAGTCCTGTCAATGTTCCATATGGTGATGGGAGTGGAGACGGGTCAGGTTCCGAGGTGCGTTCATTTGAGCAGTTCTGAGCAGATAAAGTTGTCAGTTGCTCCAGAGTCCAAAAGGACCTGTCATTCAGCCGTTGCGTTTGCAGATTTGAAAAGAACTGGGATTCGCATAGATCAATATCTGCTATAGTACACGTGTAACACCCTTGCCCAGGCCGATGGGTTCAGGCGTTCGGAAAATCCTTTCCTCCAAAAAGCTTCTCCACCAAGAGGTCCCGCACTTCTTTTGGCTGAGCAGCCAACGCTGCGATCTGAGCGTCAGCCGCTTCATCATTCGACAGTACGCGGTTTGCTGATATGGCGACTCGAGTAACAAGGGGGGGAGATGGTACTGTGGAGGTAGAGGGGACGGAAGGAGGCGCTCCTCCGTCGCTTGTGGTCTGAGCAGCGTGAGTGCCCTTTTGTGGGCAATTACGCGACACGTGACCTTTCTCCCCGCATCGGAAACATCTCCCCTCTGTGACCATCCTTTGCTTCTCAGCATCTGTGAGGGTTGTGCGGGCTCTAGTGCGGCTGATATCCATGGCGTTTGGGTCACGTGCCTTATTGAGGGCTTGGACCCACTGGTCTCGGGTGTGACCACCTCATTTTTCGTTTTGTCGGTTGCATGTAAGGCGAGGTTTCAGCATGAGATATTCGGCTTGCTGAAGCCTTGCCGCCACTTTCCATTGGTCCCATGTAATGGGGTGTTGGAAGCATATGGCATTAATTACGAGGTTGTCAGGGAGTCCCGCTTGGAATTTTTCAATGACGTTGGCTTCGTCGGGATTATAGCCGGCTTTTGTTGCGAGGTTCTGGAATTTTGCGATGTACGTGTCGATGTCTTCGCCAATCATCTTTAGTTTGTTGATTTCTTGGTGCGCTCTGGTTCGTTCGGTGGTGTCGGTGTAGGCATTCGTGAACCGGTCTAAGACTGTGTTCCATAGATTTTCTTGGTTGTGCAGTACTCCTCCTGCTATTTGGGCATCCAGCCATGCAGTCTGCTCGTCTACCCAGTCATCTACCAGATGTCCCCTCATGTATGAGAGGAAGGTCATGGCTCGCGAGTAGGGTACTGTAACATCTACCACGGACATTTGTCTGACTTAGACGCTGTTGTGATGTGGGTTCCCTCGGGGATAGTACTGGTGGTTGTCAGGAGAGTCAGGGAAGACTGCCGGATGACGTTGGTAGGTTCCGGTAGAGTTGCGGTAAGTATACAGGGGGAGATCAAGTGGAATACCAGGAGGGGGATTGGAGACTCTGCGAATGTATCTCCAATGGGGGTTGTCTACGATGTAGTAGCAGTGGGTCAGTCGGGCCGTTCGGGCATTGAGATATTTGAAGACGAGGTGACACATGGTATTCAGAGGGTAAGTCACGGTCGGCGAATCTACCATTCATGAGGAACTGGAGACAGAGTCACAGGGATCCCTCTTGGTCACTGAAGGGATATGCCGGAGCTAGCTCACTTAGGGACACTGTGAGTCCCTAGTACAGAAGACGAGTAGAAGTGGTATTCGAAGAAGACCAAGATGGGGATCCTGGTCCGTACTACTGTGAACTTAAATACAAGTAAGGAAGCCAGTTCTAGCTCTGCTCGAACTTGTAGGTAGCCAATAGCGTAAGTACTGTAAACCCTAGTACAGGGATCCTAGGAATCAGTCATCCTACTCGTAATATTGTACACGTACAACAATGGAGGCATCAGTCAGCTGCACAATCACGATCATGTACAACAATAGAGGTCATCAGTCAGCCGGAACACAAGGCCACAAGATCTGAAGTCCATGACATATTACTACTGGCATACCGAGTCATCGCGGATACGTCAGAGTCCACAACCGGGCCGGGCAGTCCGAGACAGAACCATAACATCACCCCCTTTTCAGGATCAAGCCCCAGCTTGACCGCGCATGACGGCGAGCGGATTAGTGCCTATCTCGCGGAGAGCCCTGATCCAGGTGATCTCCTTGGCATCCTGCTTCGCCTTGGGTCCTCGATGGAGCGAGGCCCTCGTGTTCTTGATGCGGTCCACCACATGAGCGTGCTGAAGTCGGGCAACACACCTGTTGCGCTTGATCTTGATGCGCTCCAATTTCATCTGCTCTGCCGCCACCCGATGTTGCTGGGCCCTCCACCCCAACATCATGCAGCGATAGCAGTGAACCTCCACCATAAGGGTCGCATCCTTCATATGAAGGAGCGCTTGATCGACCGAGTCGACTAATCCTGCGTTGGAGAGCAGGAACGTGAGGTCGTCATCGGTGTAGGTGGGGGCAGAGGACTGCTCGTCGTAATAGGGGACAGCGTGGACAGGCTTCCCGTACTGCTGGTTGCACCCGGCTCGGAAGGCCAGGACGAAGCGGTTGGCGGTGAGAATGAGCTGAGTATACCAGGCGGGCCAAAGACGTTCCTGAGCGTCTCGAATCTGAAAGGGAATGTAATGGACTCCCCTGTTGAACTGGTACCCCCTTGGAGGGGGGGTCTCCGTGCGACTCTCGGCTTCCTGCACAAGTTCCTCCTCCAGATCGCGGTGAAATGCGGGTGGATATGGTGTCGGTAATGTGATAGCTTCCCTGGTGGGTCTGCATAACGGGGGGGTTTCTGAGTGTGTCGTGGTAAGATGGGTGGTGTAATGTAAATACTGATGCACCTCGAGCCGTTCTGCCAGGTCGTATGGGTCCCCACCTTTGTTGGGCCCCAGCAGGGATACTGGTCGGCTGGGTATGTACCCCTGTTCATCACCCGCTGGAGTGGGCGCTCTGGTTGGAACGTATTGACTTCCGAGCTGGCTGGGCTGGTTGGTCTTGGAATAAACAGTGGGGGTTGGCGAAGGAACTGGGGATGGCCCAGGGGTAGGAGGACGATCTCCTCCCTGGTGAATGGCGAGGGTAGACGACAGGGGTGACGATGGTGTGGACTGTACTTGGTAAGGTGCCAATAGTTCGGTGTTGACGACATAGCGGAAGTTGACTGGGGAGGATGGGTGCATGAGTGACAGTGGTATTGAGAGAGGGAGATGGGGACATCTCTTGGGATTTCCCTGCGCTTATATGTACTTCTCTTGCGGGGTTAGAATTTTTGAAGTCCTGAATCGCGTCATCGGCAAATACATCATCCTTATCGACCCACTGGTTGTCCGAGTCTGGATAGCCCTTCCATTTGACCAAATATTGTAGTTTACGCCCCCTACCGAATCGCCGGGAGTCCAGGATCTTCTTGACTTCGTATTCCTCTTCCCCACTAACCAGATCTGGTGGCGGGCGCGGATAGTTTGGTCCATGCATGGGCGTTTCGCAATAGGGCGTCAGTAGGTCCACATGGAACACTGGGTGTATCTGCCATTGCATGGGAAGTTCTAGACAGTAGTTGACTGCAGACATCACCTGGGCAACTTTAAAAGGACCGTGGCGTCGCACTGCTAATTTTGCCGTTGGCTGGTGTGTGCGTAAGTGGCGTCCTTCTAGCCACACTTGGTTCCCAACTTGGAATTTGGGTGTATCTTTCGCTTTGATCCACCCCTGCTGCGCTTTGATCATCAGTGATTGCGCGCACCGGCGGAGTTCTTTGAATTGTTTGACCCTGAGCACCACCTGTGGAATTGGCGATGGCCTATCGGTCCAATCAGCGTGGGGGTTATACCCCATGAGAAGCTGGAACGGAGATTCTTTAGTAGCTTCATTGGGCCAATTGTTGTGCGTGAACTCAGCCATGGGGAGATAGTGGATCCAATCGTCCTGCTGTTCGTTGACCCAGAATTGTAAGTACTGCTCCAGCCATTGGTTAGTGCGTTCGGATTGCCTGTCGGTGCGTGGGTGGTACGCCGTGGAGATGTTTTGTTCAATGCCCAGGATTTTGCATAGTTCTCGTGTGAACTTGGATGCGAACCTTGGATCTCTATCGCTGATGATCTTACTGGGAAGTCCGAATCTAGGGAACACGTGCTTGACGTAGAGGGCGGCGGTTTCTTCTGCCGATATTTCCTCTTGGCAGGGGATGAACAGGGACATTTTGGTGCAATCATGATCCGTTATCATGAGGATCGTGTTGCAACCCTGTGCTACCAGGAGTTTAGTAATGAAGTCAAGGGCGATAGTTTCGAAGGGCATAGCTTCGGGTTTCGGAAATATTGGGCGCAGTGGCACTTTGATGGCCCTGGTGTTGACTTTGATTCTTTGACAGTTGGCACATCCTTTAACGTAATCCATCACCTCGTGGTGAAGGCCCGGCCACCAGTAGTATCATTCGATCAGTTTGATCATTCAGCTAATCCCAGGATGTCCATATACAGGGGGGTCGTGATGGTTCTTGATTAGTTCCCGTTTTTCCAGGAGTCCTCCAGTGACTACGCGCTGTCCATCTTTGTACCAGGTGCCCTCGATTTGCTTCAGCCCGTGTGGGTCAATCCAGGGGCATAGTTTGCTGTCATCCTGGGCGTAGACTGGGTTCACCTTTTCCATCTCTTGTACCGAGATAGTGGCGTTAAGTTGGAGCGGATCTTCGGTGGTATCCAGTGCTGCGGCCCTGACAAAGATTTCATCTGGCAGTACTGTGACTTGTTCATTATCTCCTTCTCCCTGGTGGTAGTCGGGGCATCTAGATAAGGCATTGGCTCTTCCATTTGCTGTTCCCTTGATGTGGTGAATTTCTATGTCATACTCAGATAGTTCAAGTACTTCCCGGGCTACTCAGCGACTTATTTTTTGTGGTGAGCGCCAATATTGCAGGTTCATGTGGTCCGAAAACACCTTGATCTTGTGGGGTGATCCTGCCAGGTAATGGCGCCAGTTTCGAAGTGCTTTGACGATCGCTAATAGCTCCAGGTTGTAGATGTCATAATTCCGTTCCGCTGCACTAAGGGTGTTGGAATAGTAGGCGATAGGATGCCTTTTGCCGTCTTCTTTACGTTGGAGGAGTACCGCTCCCACTGCAAATCCTGAGGTGTCCACTTCCAGTTCAAATTGGTCTTCTAGGTTGGCGTGTGCCAGTACTGGTTCTTCCGTGACAAGTCCCTTGATCTCGTTGAAGGCTTCTTGTTCCGTGGTTGTCCATGTCCATTCCATATCTTTACACGTTAGTTTGTTGAGGGGTCTCGTGTAGGTGGTGAAGTTTCGGATGAAAGCGCAGTAGAAATTGCAGAAGCCTAGGAATGATTGTACCTGTTTGACGTTTTTGGGAGTTGGCCAGTCCTTGATGCCGGAAATTTTGATAGGGTCCATGCGTGTCACCCCCTTTTCAATGATTACCCCCAGGTAATCGATGCTTGGTGCGTGGAAGATGCATTTCTCTGGTTTAAGGAATAGGTCATTTTCTTCCAGTAAGTCCAATACATCATGTACCGTGTCTATATGTGCTTGTTCCGTTGATCGAGTGGCTATACCTATGTCGTCCATGTATACCCTGATGGTCGTACCTTTGGTTTCGTGGTATGTGATGAGATCCTTGCAGATTTCGTTCATCATGGTTTGGAACGTTGCGGGAGAGTTTGTTAGTCCGAAGAACATCACCGTTGGTTCGAAGAGTCCGTATTTTGTCTTGAACACTGCTTTTTCCTGATCTCCTTCCTTAATCCTGATGTTGTTGTACCCCCAGCGGATATCCAATTTGGTGAATATGAAGGCTCCGCTTAGGTCTGCTATCAGTTTGGGGATAAGGGGAAGCGGATATTGGTTGCGTATGGTCCAGTTGTTGATATTTCGATAGTCCTGCACAGGGCATAGTTTCTCGTCCTTCTTTTTAATGAAGAAGAAAGATGATGTGTACGGGGACTTAGACGGTCTGATGTATCCTTTTGCCAGTTGTTCGTCTATCCATTCTTTGAGTGCCTTGTCTTTGGCTTGACTCATCGGGTAGACTTTGCAGTCAATTGTGTCCGGTGCGTTTGGTTTGAAGTCGATCGTGTGATCCCAGGGTTTTGATAGCGGGAAGCGGTTGGACTCTTCCTCGCTGAAGATTTTGGTGTGTCTTTGGTATTCTTCTGGGACGGCTTTCTTCTCCGTGTATTGCTTGGCTTCAATAGCCATTTCCATCGACATTGTTGCACGAAGACGGGTGTCCTCGAGGTCACATTCCTTTCTCAGTTGTTCTTTGATTTTCTGCTTGTTTGGGAGTAGCAGCTTTTCGAGTATGAGGCGGGCTATAACCAGGTCTATCCGTGGTTTGGTGGGGTTGACAGTTCGGAGGACTACTGGGTACTCAGTTTCGTTTATGGTGGCGGTCGCCCATTGGATGTTTGGCTGGAACGTGGCCAGCCAGGGATACCCTAGGATTATATCCTCTCCTCCTACGTCTGTGACGAGGAACCTCATTTCCTTTCGAATTCCTTTGGTTTGTACTTCGAGATCCATGCAGTGGGTAATCTTGCCCCCTTTGTTGTGTGTGCCGTCGATGTTCCAGATCTTGCGATGACAATCCAGTTCTTTGAGGCCTAGCCTCATTCATTTGACGAAATCTGGATGTATGAAGTTGTTAGTGGTTCTGGAGTCCACTAGTGCTCTTTTGTCAGCCATGGCGTAACTTGCGTGCAATGAAACTGGGACATGCATAGATTGATAGCGCATTATGAACACAGAATTACACCGTTATGCCCTCACCCAGGCCGTCGGGTTTAGGCGCTTTGAAAATCCTCTCACCCCAACAGGTCCCGGACCACCAGGTCCCTGGCTTCGTCATCAAGGTTTCGAACTCCATTTATCCAGCTGGTCGCCCGTTCTTGCGGTGTATCAGTGGTGGTGCAGGCGCCGCGGCTACTGCCACCGTCATCCTCGAATTGGATGAGAGTGTTGAGATGCGACTGATTCAAGTCACATGTCTCGTGGGATATGATTGAGTCATTCCCTTCCTTATACGGTATCTGACCCTTATGGTTAGATTATGGACTTCCGGACTTGTACGGACCGGTTATTGTTTATCTTTATTATTAGATCCATATTTGGTTCTTATTGTTCTTATTGTTAAGATACCGAACTTATCTGCTTTAGGTGGTTTTATTGTTCTCTGCCCTCCAATGGCATTTCTCCCTCTGGCGCACAGACCAGGTGCATTTCGTTTGAGTCACCAGTGTGCACGGACCATTATTAGCTAAGCGTCCTGTATATAAGGTCTGCTGTTTTCGCCCTCACACTTCAGAGTTTCTTCTATCTCTGAAGTGTAAGTCCTTCTTTACTAAAGCCTCACTACCTTACACTGACAGTAGCTTAGTGCTTTTGTGTCTTAGTTGTGTAGCGCTGCTATATAGAGTTTCTTCTATCTCTGAAGTTGCTTTTGTGTCTTAGCCCTTTGCTGCTTATCACGCTGTTAGTGCTGCCCACTCAACAGGTTATGGGCCCTGGACGCTCATACTAACAGCTGTGTTCCAGATCTACCTCGTGTCACTCTTGCTCTCTGCATGTAATGCTACCACAGCGCTTTAGTTCAACTTGAACTCGTATGAAGGCGTTCACTACTTAGCTGACCACTGACCCGCTCGCAAGGTCTCAATAAGTCCGTAGAATACGACTAAGGCGATCCACAGTATCCGTCCTAATAGTACTAAGGCAACTCCGACTTGGCGCGTCGAAAGGGCCAGGATCCTAGACTCGTAGATCAGGATTCAGAAGGGTCGTTCCCTCTTGGAAGCAGGTAGGCCTCGAAGCCTCCTTGTAGGCGAGTGAGAGTAGTGGTATTGAGAAGAAGACCAAGATGGTGTATCTTGGTCTTCACTATCCACTATTTATACATATAACAGAGGTGGCTTTAAAGCTCCTCTTTAAGACGACTACTACTAGCAATAATAGCTCGAACCCTACTATTGCTATCCTAGTAATGAGTCATGGTAACTATCACATGTTACCACAAGTGCTGACTGATGGGGGGAGTCCATGACTAATTTACGCTTACTATCATAGTCATAACCGTATAGTAAGCGTCCACTTCAACCTCCATACCGTAATATGAGTCCACTGAGCTCGAGTCGTAACATCACCCCCTTTTCAGGAGCGACGCCCACGTCGCTGGCGGTCGCCAGCTCCTCCCATCCATCCGGCCTGTACCTCTTCTATCCTGTCCATCACGTTCGCCATCTCCAACCAGAACTTGCTCCGGGCCAGCTCCCCCTTAATGCCCCCCAATGCGGCGGCGAGTTGGTGGAGCCGCTGCTCCATCCGCTCAGCCTCGTACGCATAAGACCGATAGCGGTGTAGCTCGGCCTTGAGGCTTATGTCGTGCAGCTCCGCAAGGGCGCGATCGACGCGGGGGCGGTCATGGTATCCGCCAGCGAAGACCATAAGATCCTCCTGAGGGTAGTGGGGCTTACCTTGGGCCCTGACCTGCGGCTCAGCATAGAGCGGCTTCAAATACACCTTTTTGCTCTCCTCCATCAATCCTAGTACCAGGGGGTCTGCGTTCATGATGATCTGTATGAACGCGGCTTGGCGGGTCCGCCCCTGTCCGTCAGTGATCGGGTAGTGAACGAAGTTCTCCCCGCGGTTGTGCATATAACCGTGGGGAGCGGGCCCTAGGGCACAGTGTCGGAGTTGGAGTAATGGGAAGAGGGGAGGAGCATCGGCTCAAACTCCGCCTCGGTATAAAGGGCGCCCCGTGGTGTCACAGGCATAAGGGGTCTCGTCAGGGTGGTCAGTGTCGGTGGCAGTGACGATGAGCAGGTGCTCATCTGGATAGTAGTCGTGGAGGCTCCCTCGCGCCTGCTCCAGTATTGTCTCATGCGCTCCACGGCGCCCACCTTCCTCCTCGCCATCATCTCCGACCGCCGTTCGGTCGCCCTCTGAAGCTGCTCCCGCTTCCACGCCCTCGCCACCTCCAGCCATTGACGCTCCCGTTTCCAATCTTGCCATCATAACGTCGCCGGAGACCGGCTCTTTGACCCACTGCTCGACTCTAACTGGGAGAGGTCGAGGTGAGGACACCTCACTGTCACAGAGAGCTGCATGAAGCCGATCGACTTCGGGTGTTGTGAGCGGGGTGCAGTTGAGGCGCTGGCCATCTTTGGTGACCAGCCACCAGCTGGCGGGGTTGCTGGTGTCGGGAGTGTGCTCGGCTGGGACGAGGCTTTGGAGAGCGTTGAGGAGCTCTTGGTGGGTGATGGGGCCCATGTTTGCGGCAACACGAGTGACGGCGTCGGCGGCAGTGGGAAGAGACATTGTGGTGAGTAGGGAGTGAAGGAATCCAGTGTGAGAAGTAGGAGAGGGTGATGAGGGGTTTGACGAAATCTTCCTAGCTTTTAAGCTTCGCGTCGTACGGGGATTCAATTGTTGGTACTCAGCTAGGGCGTCATCCGCGAACACGTCCTCCTTATCGACCCACTGGTTTTCCAAGTTGGGGTATCCCCTCCATTTGATCAGGTACTGAAGGCGCTTTTTCCTGCCGAAGTGCCGATGGTCCAGAACCTTCTCGACCTCGTATTCTTCTTCTCCCTCTACCAAATCCGGTGGTGGGCGCTGGAAGTTTTCTCCGTGCATGAGCATCTCGCGATAAGGTGTGAGAAGATTGATGTGGAATACGGGGTGGATACTCCACTGTGTGGGAAGTTCCAGTTGATAGTTGACTGGGGATAAGACTTGCGTGATCTTAAAGGGGCCATGTCGTCTTGCCGCGAGTTTTGGGGTCGGCTGATTGGTTCGTAGGTGTTGCCCTTCTAACCATACATAGTCTCTGACTCGGAGTTTGGGTGTGTCCCTGTGTTTTACCCATGTAGATTGTGCCTTTTTGATAAGGTCATACGCTTCTTGTCGGGCTTCTCGGAATTGCTCCAGTCTCATGGTGACCTGTGGAATCGGAGATGGTTTATCGAGCCAATCAGCGTGGGGATCATATCCCATGAGGAGGGAAAATGGGGACTTCCTCGTTGCTTCGTGTGGCCAGTTGTTGTGCGCAAATTCTGCTATTGGCAGGAAGGCCGCCCAGTTATCCTGCCGCTCGTTAGCCCAAAAGCAGAGATATTGCTCAAGCCATTGATTGGTTTGTTCCGATTGCCTGTCTGTTCTGGGGTGGTATGCCGTAGAGATGTTCTGCTGGATTCCCAGGATTTGGCATAGTTCTTGTGTGAATTTGGAGGCGAATCGAGGGTCTCGGTCGCTGATAATCTTTGATGGCAGTCCGAATCGTTTGAAGATGTGGGTGACGTAAAGCCCAGCTGTCTCCTCGGCCGTAATTTCTTCGTTGCAGGGGATGAACACCGAGGCTTTACTGCAGTTGTGATCCGTCACGGTCAGGATAGTGTCGTACCCTTGCGACGTCGGAAGTTTGGTGATGAAATCGAGGGCTATGGTTTCGAATGGGAGTGCGCCTTCTTTAGGTGTGATGGGCACAAGAGAGGCTTTGGTGGGGCGCGTGTTGACCTTGTGTCGTTGACATTCAGCGCATCCTTGTACATAGTTTTGGACGTCCGGCTTCAGTTCCGGCCACCAATATCTTCTTTCTACTAGTCTCGTGGTTCGTGCGATTCCAGGATGTCCGTGTACCGGCGGGTCATGGTGTGCCGCAATGAGCTTCCGTTTTTCGTCTAGAGATCCAGTGATCACGTACTTTCCTTGTCGATACCATGCTCCATCGACGAATTTCAGTTGTTGGGGGTCCACCCAATAGCGCAGGGTTATTTCTTTTTGTGGGGGGTCCTGTGCTGCTTGCACGGTGGTTGTTCGCGCGAAGACGTCTTCGGGTAACACCACTACGTTCTCGTTGTCTCGTTTGCCTTGGTCGTAGTCTGGTTGTCTGGATAGTGCATCGGCGCGACCGTTCTTCTTTCCTGGGATGTGGTAAATCTCGAAGTTATACTCCATGAGCTCCAGTACTTCCCTGGCGACTCTCCGACTTATCTTTTGTGGCAGTTTCCAGTACTGAAGGTTCATGTGGTCTGAGTAAATCTTGATTTTGTGCGGTGATCCGGCCAGCAGTGGTCTCCAGTGTCGGAGGGCTTTGACTATTGCGAGGAGTTCCAAGTCGTATATGTCATAGTTTCTCTCCGCCTCGTTAAGTGTTGCCGAGTAGTATCCTATTGGGTGCCTTTTGCCGTCTTCTTTCTTTTGGAGTAGCACTGCTCCCGTTGCGAACCCCGAGGCGTCCACTTCGAGTTCAAATGGGTCTTCGAGTTTTGGGTGTGCGAGTACTGGTTCTTCCATGACCAAAGTTTTGAGCTTCTGGAATGCTTTGTCTTCTTCTTCAGTCCATCTCCATTCCGTGTCCTTCCGTGTAAGTTTGTTGAGCGGTTTGGCGTGTGTAGCGAAGCCGCGAATGAAGAGTCAGTAAAAATTGCAGAAGCCCAGGAATGAGCAGATGTCACGGACCTTCGTGGGTGTTGGCCAATCCTTGATGCCAGAAATTTTTACCGGGTCCATGCGTGTTACCCCCTTTTCAAGGATTACCCCCAGGTAATCCATTCGCGGCTTGTTGAAGAGGCATTTTTCGAGTTTGAAGTAGAGATCGTGTTCCAGGGCTACTTGTAGTACATCGCGGACTGCTTCCTCGTGTTCTTTTTGTCCCGCTGGGTCCCTGGTTGCGATGCCGATGTCATCCATGTAGACACGTATGATTGTTCCTTTGGCCTCGTGCTTTGCGATGGTGTCTCGGTAGATCATATTCATCATTGTTTGGAAGGTCGCCGGGGAGTTGGTGAGTCCGAAGTACATGACTGTGGGTTTGAAGAGTCCGTACCGTGTTTTGAAAGCTGCCTTATGCTCATCGCCTTCCTTGATGCATACGTTGTTATACCCCCAGCGGACATCCAACTTGGTGTAGGTGTGGGCTTGGCTGAGATCGGTGATAAGGTCTGTAATGAGTGGCAGTGGATACTGGTTGCGAATGGTGACTGCATTTATCTTTCGATAGTCCTGCACGGGTTGTAGCTTCCCATCTTTCTTTTTGATGAAGAAGAAGGATGATGCGTATGGCGACTTTGATGGTCGTATGTAGCCCTTCTTCAATTGTTCGTCCAGGAATTCTTTCAGTTTGCCATCTTCTTCTTGGGTCATAGGGTAAACTTTGCAATTGATGGTTGGTGGTGTATGTTCCTTGAATTCGATGGTGTGATCCCATGGTCTGGATGGTGGAAAATGGTTGGAAGCTTCTTCGCTAAAGAGCTTTGCAAAGTCTTGGTAAGCGGCTGGAAGTTCTACTGCCTCGTGAAATTGCTTAGCTTCGATTGCCAGTTCGGTGGCTGTGGTGCATAGTTGGCATTCACTGGCTAGTTCCTCCACTATTTTTTGCTTGTCTTCCGTCACAAGGGCACCAATGACATGATACTCCGTGTGGGGATTGATGGTTCGTATCACGACAGGAAGCATCTTTTCGTGGATTGTGGCGTACCTCTAGTTGATCGTCGGTTTGTAGGTGGCGAGCCATGGATATCCTAGGACCAGGTCTTCATTGCCGATGTCAGTGACTAGGAAGCGAAGCTTTTGTCGTTTTTGGTTAGTTTGGACTTCAAGATCGACATAGTGGGTGATACTGCCCGCTTTATTTTCGGTGTTGTCTATGTTCCATATTTTGCGGGGTCTTTCCAACGCCTGCAGGCCGAGGCCCATTCTTTTCGTGAAGGACGGTCTTATGAAGTTGTCGGTTGCTCCCGAGTCTATGAGAGCTTTGATGTCGGCCATTGCGTAACTTGTTTGAATCGATCCTGGAATTCGGAGCGAACAGTAGCGAGTCATGATTACAGAGTTACAATTAACTGCCCTCACCCAGGCTGATGGGTTCAGGCGTTCTGAAAACCCTCTTTCCCCCACATTTCTTGGAGGATGAGGTCTTTTACGTCATCTGATTCTCCTGCTACTCCTGCTAGCCAATCTTTGGCTCTTTGCTGCAGCGGGGCTGTGTTGGCTACCCTCGCCTGGGTTGGGGGTTCCTCTTGTGCATAGTAGTCCGTTTCTGACATGCGACTGGTGCTTGGTCGTGAATGAAGCTGTGGACAGTTTCATGAGAAGTGACCTGGTTGGTTGCAGTTGTAGCAGATCACTGTCCTCATGTCTCGGGGCGGTGGCCCTCCTCCTCGTCCATATCCCCCTCTTTGTGGTCTTGGGATGAAGGGCCTGTTGGGGTCCCCGACTTCGGCCACCCTTGCGTGGGTTCGATCGGCTGAGGTGTCCATAGCGTTCGGGTCGTATCTTGGCGGCGGTCCCCTCGGTGGTCCCCAGTTGGGGGGTTGTGGTCTCCACCGAGGTTGGGCTGATGATGGTGGCGTCTTAGTTTTGAAGTTGTCAAGACGCGCCTTCATGTGTATGTATTGCTTTTGCCTTCGCAATGCGCACCTCTTCCAGTCTTCAAATGTATGCGGTTCGTCTAATTCGTAGACCTTCATGAACAGGGCTCGTGGTAGCCCCATGGTGAACCGATCGATGGTTTGTCGATCATTCAAATTGTAGTGAGCCTTTCTTGCTAGTTGCTCAAATCTGACCACGTACGCGTCGATGTCTTCTCCTGTCATTTTTACCCCTTTTTGTAATTCGGCTTGCGCCTGTTCTTCTTCAAGGATGTTTGAGAACCTTTTGGCGAATTCCGCCGCTACGTGATTCCACAGGGTCTGAGAGTACTGGCTGACTCCTCGTCGTACTTCCCTATTGAGCCATTCCAATATGGCCAGCGTCCATTCACTGACATTAACTCCTTTTACGTATCCCAGGAAGAGGAGGGATCGTCGGTACTCGTTTTGCATGATCGGTGCATCCAGATTCATCCCCCAGTATATGTGCCATTGCGTGAGAAAGGCTTCGTATTTAGTGCGGTCTCCGTCGAAGATGGTCAGAGGTTCACCTGATAGTCTATTGGACCCGTGTCCTCCCCTTGGTGGTCCTCCACCCGGTATTCCTTCTCCTGGCGGGCCTCCTCCCGGCGGTCCTCCTCCGCCTGGTGGTCTCCCTCCGCCCGGGAATCCTCCTCCCGTTGGCCCTTGTCCTGGAAATCCTCCTGGGAGTCCTCCTGGCGGTGGCGGGGGTCCCTCTGGGGGGTCTGGGTGGTCTGGTCCTATTGCTCGGAATAGAGCCGCGTCGTCGGCTGTCATCCGGTGTCCAGTGTTGGGGTTGATGGGGTTGAGGATGGCTTCCGCTTCTTCTCTGATGCGGTGTACTTCCTCCATTGCTTGTGCTTCGGTTACTGTGGCCATAGGGCTTCGGATGTGAATTTCCTCCGGGACGGTGATGTGTAAAGACTCAGCTATATGAGCTAACAGGCTTGAATCGTCTCCTGTTCCGGGTCGTGCTTCGCTTTCGGTTGCGGTGTTTTCCTCCACCTGTTCCTTGTGACTTGATTCTGATGGGGCCTGTTCTCTGGGTTGTTCGTCTTCGTTGCTGCTGCTGTCTCCGTCTAGTGACCCCCAGTCGTCTCCTTGGAGTTCTCTTGAGTCTATGTCGCAACGGTAGTGTCACCTGGCTGGTCTTACGATGTCCCACCGATTGTCTATGGGGTTCCACGTAATTTCCGTCCAACAGAAGTTAGAATAGTTGAACTCAACTGGCCGGTATCTGATGGCTTCTCCTGGGAAGTCTACAAAGTACCCGGTGTCTCCTCGGTATTCTCTTCACCGGGCTGCGCCTAGGAATCGTCGTGGTACTGATCGTTCTCCTCTAGTTTCGAGGTTATAGGGTCGGAAATTTCTCCACTGGTCTCTTGTTGTGAATGCCACGGTTGGCTATCTTGGTCTTAATGTAACGCTACCACAGCACTTTAGTTCAACTTGAACTCGTATGAAGGCGTTCACTACTTAGCTGACCGCTGACCCGCTCGCAAGGTCTCGATAAGTCCGTAGAATATGACTAAGGCGATCCACAGTATCCGTCCTAATAGTACTAAGGCAACTCCGACTTGGTGCATTGAAAGGGCCAGGATCCTAGACTCGTAGATCAGGATTCAGAAGGGTCGTTCCCTCTTGGAAGCAGGTAGGCCTCGAAGCCTCCTTGTAGGCGAGTGAGAGTAGTGGTATTGAGAAGAAGACCAAGATGGCGTATCTTGGTCTTCACTATCCACTATTTATACGTATAACAGAGGTGGCTTTAAAGCTCCTCTTTAAGACGACTACTACTAGAAATAATAGCTCAAACCCTACTATCGCTATCCTAGTAATGAGTCATGGTAACTATCACATGTTACCACGAGTGCTGACTGATGGGGGGAGTCCATGACTAATTTACGCTTACTATCGTAGTCATAACCGTATAGTAAGCATCCACTTCAACCTCCGTACCGTAATATGAGTCCACTGAGCTCGAGTCATAACACTGCATCACACCTTGCTGTTCTTCTTTCATATCAAGTGAGCATCCTCTATCCTCTTCTTTCGACACATTCCTTTCTTGTCCACCGGCATTATTTGAATGTCATGCCAATACTGGCTAGCCTCTCAGGAGGTTCTCGTGAAAGGCGCTAGGGAGCTGGTAAGTCAGCAGATGCGACCTTAAGTTCCCCTGTGCGCATTTCCTCACTACTTATTTTCTGCCTCCCGGTTTTCGTCCGGATTTATTAGGCCAATAGGGGAAGACCCTTGCGGCTATAGGCCACCTTAATGGTTGGGAGATACTCAGTTAATACCTGGGTCTCTTTAAGGGGTGTGAAGGCCTGGTAAATAGTCAAACCCAGAAGTCCTTCCCTCTGACACAACTAGAGGTCGCTACTATAAGTAAAAGTACTATACATCAGTGCTAAGACCCTTAATGGTCTGGTCTAGAGACTCCACAGACGGCAATTGGAAATGATGCTGGAGTTGATCCTCATCTTTCCTCTTGGAACTCGCTGTTGGCTCCTCTCTAGGGCACTGCCCCTCTCAAGGCTACCAGTGAACCTGAGTAGCCCCTGAGGACGGCCTAAAGGTTAGGACACGCTCTCCGGGAAACCCTTCGCCAGGAAGTACCTCAGACGTGACTCTGCTTGACCCTGATTAAAGCTATCACTAAGACTGCTTGCCCTTCTTGCAAGGTCCACGTGGTAACAGGCTAGTCTTGAGAAGGGGTCTAGTTTACATTACATAGTACTTTTACAAGTTGGCACTCCAAAGTCGCACACCTGGGGTGTGACACCTTAAGTGTTACGGAGTATAGCGCTCTTATGGCTGGACCGCTACCTTTCCTATCAAGATCTGGACTGGTTCTGACTGCTCCTCGGAACCAGATTTTTTATCAAACATCTCACAAATGGCTTCCTTCACACTCTTCTTCCCTCCGTCCGTTCAGCTCGCCAAGCTGGATGGTACCAACTGGCAATCCTGGGCTCAAACTTTCTCTTCTCTCATGTTGATGAATGGTTGCTCCAGGCACCTCACACATGACAACCCCGGGGCAATCCCCCAGCATCCTGCGTTGCCCACAGGTGCTGCTGGTCCCACAGGGCCCACCGATGCAGGATTGGCCATGTTGGCAATGTGGCAAAAACAAGAGGAGGTCATCATTGGCCTCTTATATCTGTCGGTCACAATGGAGGTGTTGTCTGGGATAACCTCCCAGGTCCTTTTTCCAACCGTCCATGACAAGTTTGAACAGTTGGAGTCTTTATATGGTGCTGTTGGCTCTATGGCCACTTTCAATTTATGGGTTGGCTTGGTCAACACCAAGCTGCAGGAAGGTTGTCCCTTCCTCCCTCAACTCCAAAAAATGCTGGATTTGAGGAATACCCTTCAGGAGAACGGGATGGCAGTCTCGGACATGCAAATGTCCTTTATATTGCTGGACGCCCTTCCCCCTTCCTACTCTACCATCGCCGGCACCATACTGGCCACTGCCCCCCCTGCAAACTTACTTCCTCAGGACCTGATCAATAGGTTCATCAACGAGGAATCACGTCTCTCCGGTCCCTCCGCCACCCTCAACAAGGTGGCCCCTATCAACTGGGCCTCTGGTTCGCGCCCCCCAAAGGCGCAACCATCGCCCAATTCTGGCAGTTCCGCCTCGGCAGATATTATCTGCCATTACTGTCACAAGCCTGGCCATAAAAAGCCAGACTGCTTCAAATTAAAAAGGGACCAAGAGAACGCAAGGAAGGGGAAGGCTGGGCAGCTGAGGAAAGCTGCCCAAAACCTCACGATTGCTGCGCTGGAGGCCATTCCGGCAGATAGATTATCTACTACCCTACCTGTACCGAAGAGTCGACTATTTACTATAGTCAATGGCTCTGGAAAAATAGAGGAGGTGCATGAGGCACCTCAGGTTTCTCTTTACATGATGCGTGACAAAACTTCGCACATAGAGTCAAGGTGGATGATGGACAGTGGAGCATCAACACATTTCACACCATACATTGAAGACTACGATACCTACACACCTCACGAAGGTATCGAGGTTCTACTTGGAGACAGCTCTCTTCTGAAGAGCGTTGGAACGGGTACTATAACAATCCGAACCAACAAAGGCTATGACCTGAAAATCTCCAATGTGTTGCATCTCCCAAATACGCACTTGCATATCCTCTCCACGAGTGCCCTGACAGACAAGGGCGCTTTAGTTCTATTTGACTCTACATCTTTCGCAATCAGATATAAAGGAGAAACCATTGCGGAAGGACACAAGGCTGCCAATTTATATTGGCTTGACAGTCATAAGTTGAATACTGTCAAAGCACCTGCATCTGCCAGCCTTGATGTCTGGCATAGGCACATGGGACATATGTCCAAAGAAGCGCTTAAGACGCATGC
Organism: Lactarius vividus; assembly: GCA_021527035.1. NCBI lineage: Eukaryota > Fungi > Basidiomycota > Agaricomycetes > Russulales > Russulaceae > Lactarius > Lactarius vividus. Next base: position 48,443 of record JAKELG010000195.1, on the reverse strand, counting down.
TCCTGAGGCTGTAAAAGGCCTTATAATAAATAATGCCCCAGAGGAAGCTGGACCTTGCCATGGCTGTGAGCTAGGCAAATCCACCCGCCTTCCTTTCCCTACTTCCGTGAAGCGTGCTGAGGATCACCTCGAGATTGTTCATAGTGACCTTGTTGGACCCCTTCAGAGTAACTCCATTCAGGGGAACAAGTACTTCGCCACTTTCATAGATGACTTCTCAAAAGCGGCAGTCGTCATCTTTATGAGGTCAAAGGATCAGTTTAAGGACGCCTTCCTACACTATAAGGCATGGGCTGAAAAACAATTAAATAAGCCCATCAAATCCTTACATTCTGATCGTGGCGGTGAGTACGTCAACAACGATCTGAAGCAGCTGCTTCTGGAAGCGGGCATAGAGCATTGTCTCACTATGCCATATTCTCCACAACAGAATGGGAGAGCCGAGCATTTTAACCGTACGGTTATGGAAAAAGGCACTAGCATGCTACATCATGCAGGCCTTAGCCTCGGTTTTTGGGAGTCAGCAGTTGAAACTGCTGTACATATCTACAATTGCACTCCCACTCGTTCTAACAAGTGGAAAACTCCGCTGGAGCTCTGGAATGGTACGGTTCCGGATGTCTCTTACTTTAGAGTGTTTGGCTGCAAAGCCTACTATCACGTACCGGAACACAACCAGCAAAAGCTAGATCCTAAATCAAAGGAAGCCATGTTTGTGGGCTATGAAGCTCTTTCTAAGGGCTACAAATTGTGGGACAGACATAGCTGACGCTTTGTCTCTTCTCGAGATGTAACGTTTGACAAAAGCGTTTTCCCGTCCCGTGGTGACCTGATCCCCCACCAGTATACTTCACCAGTGCCGGAACAAGAGGTCGTTGACTCTACCGGCAGAAATATCTATATAAGAGTGCTTGATCAGCCTCTACCAGCTGTTGCCACTGCACCTCAGGCGCCACCAGTCAATGTGGCCCTGCCTACTATACAGGTGCCGGAGGAAGTCCCTCCGCAAGAACAACAGCCTAGCACCCCACCTGCTGCCACCCCCGCTCCAATAGATCAGACTATCTATCAGACCCCACCCTCTGCACCCTCCTCGTCCTTCTCGCTCAAGGCGTAACTGGCCACCTATGGTGTCCCAGCCTATTCCTGCCCCTAATTTCAATAGGGAAGTCAGTCCTCCTGCTGAGACTCCTAGGAGTCCAAGGACTGAGCAGGTGACGTTGCCTTCTCGCCCCAGGCGGAGCACAAGGACGAGGCGTCAGAATCCTCGCTACTACAATGAGGATAATGACGAGTTCATACAAGGAAGCAGTAGGCTTACCATGATGGACTTGCTGAATACAGCAGAGGTCCCTGGCTATAGGGATCCTCAGACTTTCAAGCAAGCCATGGAGTCTGAATACGCCAACCAGTGGCAAGAGGCATGCCAATATGAACTGGATGCCCTGGAAAAGCTACAGGTCTGGCATTTGGAGCCCCTTCCTGCTGGAAGGAAGGTGGTAAAATGCAAGTGGGTCTTTAAGAAGAAAGCGGATGGTCGCTTTCGTGCTAGGCTAGTGGCAAAAGGGTTCACCCAACTAGAGGGGGTGGACTTTGACGAAACCTTCTCGCCAGTCGCCCAATTTGAGTCCTTACGACTTCTGTTGGCGTTAGCCACTCTGGAGGATTGGGAAATCCACCAGATGGACGTCAAATCAGCTTTCCTTCATGGAGAACTGGATGAGGAAATCTACATGGAGCAGCCTGTAGGTTTCGTCACAGCTGGCCAAGAACACTTGGTGTGCCGGCTTCAGAAAGCCCTTTATGGTCTGAAGCAGGCTTCCCGCGCATGGAATCTACAGTTCCATGGAGTTCTTACTGAACTCGGCTTTACGTGGACATACTCTGATGCAGGAGTATATGTGTATCATCTCCAAGAGGGGGGTGACTCACTTTTTGTCATCTTATATGTAGATGATATCACTATACTGGGCAACTCTATTGATAAGATCAATGATCTGAAGGCGTCTCTATCAAGCCAATATGAGATGACTGATCTGGGAGAGATCCAGTCTTATCTCGGTGTTAACATCACCAGAGATCGTGCTAACCGCACTATGGAGATCAACCAGTCAGATTACATCTTGGACATAGTTGAAAGGTTCGGAATGAGGGATTCCAACCCAGTATATACCCCTCTTCCCTCTGGCGCAGAGGCTCACTTGATCAAATACGAAGATCAAGCCTCTACTTCTGAGATAAAGAAGTATCAACAGATAATCGGGTCTCTGCTATATGCGCAGATTGGAAGCAGACCTGATATCTCATTCGCTGTTGCGCGCCTCAGCCAATTCACTTCCAATCCCTCTCAGCAGCATCTGCGCTTAGCCAAATACATGTTAGCTTACCTGAATACAACCAAGGACTACGCGTTGCGCTACTCTGGAGGGAATGGTGGAGAAGGCCTGCATGGCTACTGCGACTCTTCCTGGGGAGACCAAGAAGATCGCCACTCCACCACAGGCTATGTCTATCTACTTGCGCATGGTGCAATCTCATGGTGCACCAGAAAGCAAAAGACGGTAGCTCAGTCCACCACAGAAGCTGAGTACATGAGCCTCGCTGAGGCTGCAAACCAAGCTCAGTGGTATAGGACGTTCCTAGAGGAACTGGGGTATGAGGTCTCATCCCCCATACCTCTTCACTGTGACAACAAGGGTGCTGTAGACTTAGCCCCAAACCCTGTCACAGGGAGACAGTCCAAACACATTCCCATCAAACACCATGCTGTTAGGGAGTATGTAGAAAACAAGGTTATACACCTGATACATACTCCAATGAAGGACATGGTAGCAGACGGACTTACTAAGTCCCTACCAAGAGAAACCTTTGAGAAGCTGGTTAATGATGTTGGGTTGGTGTAATGGAGAAAAGTGTGGACAGGATCCACATTTATCAGAAATTCGGGTTGATGGACCTTTTATAAGGTTGCTGATCAAGTGTCAAGGCAGAATAAGATTTGCTCTTATCTCTGCAGAAGAGAGTCCTTTCTCTCTGTCTTATATGGAGTTGTTCCCTAGACTTCAAAAAGTCGTCCTTTATGACGCTTTAAGTCAGGTGATCTAGGGATCTCAATCCTGAACTCCTATAGACTCTTGCATAGTTCTTATGTTGAGAACTTGCAAAGGCTCTCACACAGTTCTTATATTGAGAACTTGTTGAAACTTGACACACGCTCTCATCACCATCTACCACCTATTCTTATCTTATCTCCAGAATGGACTGCCTCTATCATGGAGGGATGTTGAGATGCGACTGATTCAAGTCACATGTCTCGTGGGATATGATTGAGTCATTCCCTTCCTTATACGGTATCTGACCCTTATGGTTAGATTATGGACTTCCGGACTTGTACGGACCGGTTATTGTTTATCTTTATTATTAGATCCATATTTGGTTCTTATTGTTCTTATTGTTAAGATACCGTACTTATCCGCTTTAGGCGGTTTTATTGTTCTCTGCCCTCCAATGGCATTTCTCCCTCTGGTGCACAGACCAGGTGTATTTTGTTTGAGTCACCAGTGTGCACGGACCATTATTAGCTAAGCGTCCTGTATATAAGGTCTGCTGTTTTCGCCCTCACACTTCAGAGTTTCTTCTATCTCTGAAGTTGCTTTTGTGTCTTAGCCCTTTGCTGCTTATCACGCTGTTAGTGCTGCCCACTCAACAGAGAGGTTCTTCCTGTACACTTTGTACCTCTTCGATGAAGGCCCCACGTCCCTGGCGCGGCTGCCAATTTGCATTGTTGCACGGGCGGCAGGGTTGAAGGCAGTTGCATTGGAAATGCCCTGGTTTGCCACAATTGTAGCAATTGACATTCTTCATGTCGATGACACCCCAGTTTTGAGGGTGTCCCCCTTGGGTGTAGGGTGGCTTGGCGTAGTCGATTTCTTCAGATCCTGCAAGACGGGCTCTGATTCTCCCGGGTGTGGTGTCCATGGCATCTGGGTGATTCCGGAATGCCTGCCACCCTTGACGAGGTTGCTGAGGGCAGTTTGGAGCGTTGAAAGTTCTAAGAGAGGTATTGCCTGGCTTACCCAGTCCTGGGGGTTTGTGTCCCCCCAAACGCGTCTGCAGATGCATCCATTTGTGCTGTTGCTCCAGCACCGCCACTTTCCATTGGGCGTACATGTTGGGACTATGGAAGTTGTAGGCATTCTTGTAGAGTTCCACCGGAAGCCCACTTGTGAACTTGTTGAGGATGAGGGAGTCGTCAAAGCGATACCCTGCTTCTCGGACCGCTTTTTTGAATTTGGCGACGTACGAGTCGATGTCTTGTCCCTCCATTCGGAAACCCTTTTGCAATTCCTGCTGGGCCCTTTCTTTTTCGAGGGTGTCAGCAAAGGTGTTGCGGAAGCCGAGCTCTATAGCTTCCCAGATCCATTTGTCATATGGGCCGTGTTTGGCCTTGTACACCTTGACCCATTTGGTGGTAGAGAGTACCCATTTGTTGATGTGGTCTCCCTGGATGTAGGTGAGGAATATCAGTGCTTTACGATAGGGGAGGGTGAACGCAGGGTTATCGTAGTTCGTCTTGACAAACAGCTCCCATTGAGTGAGGAATTGTTGGACTTTGGTGTGATCCCCAGTGAATACGAGGGGTTCCTTGCCCATAAATTTCTCGGGCTTAGTTCCGCTTGAGACGTTTGGTCCAGTGAATAAGGGACCTCCAGGATCTCCTCCTCCTTCATCCCCTCCCCCGCCTCCGTGTCCTCTGGGCGGGGGGCCTTCCCCGTGACTGATGCGCGCTGGTTCCTGGAATGTGGTCGGTTGTTCGGTGATGGTGGTGGTCATTTCTGTGGGAATGGACTCAGCTAATAGCCCTAACTGCGCTTCTTCTTCTTCTGCCTGTGCTTCAAGGATACAAATTTCCTCTGGATTACTTCCCAACGATGGGGATGGTGCAGGTGTCTTGGGTGTGGGAGATCGAATTGGTTCTTCTTCTTCTCTGTCAATGGGACCCCACTGATCTCTTGTCGTAACTTTGCTCTGAAGGATGTTGAGTTTGAGGCTTGATCCTGCAGGTCGGACTACTTGGAGTTTGTAGTGGAGTGCGTCCCACTTGAGTTCTGTCCAACAGATGTGTTCGAAGTTGAATTCTACCAGAATCAGTCTGGTTTTGCCATCTTTATAAGTGTAAGTGACTATGTAGCCTGGGTCCCCTTGTTCAGTCTGCCAATAGGCTTCTTTGAGGTACTTCTTAGGAACGTTGCGTTCTCCTCTTCTGTCAATGTGATATGAGCAGAATGGGATCCAAAGATCACGGGTTGTTACTGCTGTGGAAGCCACGTTGAAGGATCTTGGTCTTAATGTAACGTCTACCACGGACATTTGTCTGACTTAGACGCTGTTGTGATGTGGGTTCCCTCGGGGATAGTACCGGTGGTTGTCAGGAGAGCCGGGGAAGACTGCCGGATGATGTTGGTAGGTTCCGGTAGAGTCGCGGTAAGTATACAGGGGGAGATCAAGTGGAATACCGGGAGGGGGATTGGAGACTCTGCGAATGTATCTCCAATGGGGGTTGTCTACGATGTAGTAGCAGTGGGTCAGTCGGGCCGTTCGGGCGTTGAGATATTCGAAGACGAGGTGACATGTGGTATTCAGAGGGTAAGTCACGGTCGGCGAATCTACCATTCACGAGGAACTGGAGACAGAGTCACGGGGATCCCTCTTGGTCACTGAAGGGATATGCCGGAGCTAGCTCACTTAGGGACACTGTGAGTCCCTAGTACAGAAGACGAGTAGAAGTGGTATTCGAAGAAGACCAAGATGGGGATCCTGGTCCGTACTACTGTGAACTTAAATACAAGTAAGGAAGCCAGTTCTAGCTCTGCTCGAACTTGTAGGTAGCCAATAGCGTAAGTACCGTAAACCCTAGTACAGGGATCCTAGGAATCAGTCATCCTACTCGTAATATTGTACACATACAACAATGGAGGCATCAGTCAGCTGCACAATCACGATCATGTACAACAATAGAGGTCATCAGTCAGCCAGAACACGAGGCCACAAGATCTGAAGTCCATGACATAGTACTACTGGCATACCGAGTCATCGCGGATACATCAGAGTCCACAACCGGGCTGGGCAGTCCGAGACAGAACCATAACAGGTACCGTGAGCTGGTCTACAGTGGGTTCATTCCTCGATAAATTCGAAAAGATCGAAGGAAGTTTTGACTCTCCTCTCGATTTCCATCGAAGATGGGTGGTGGGTTGCCCCCAATTTTGCCCCCTCCCGGTGCTGGTACTGCCCTGGGATGGGCCACGGGGAGCGCACCTCCTCCTGGGGGACCGCCACCGGGGGCTCCTCCACCCGGACCGCTTCCGCCGCCACCAGGGGCACCACCGCCTGGTGGGCCTCCACTGCTACCATATACGCCTCCACTAGATCCAGCAGCTGGGCCACTGCTTGACCCCGTCGGTGGTTGGGTGCTAGAGCTATGAGTTGCTCCGCTCATCTGAGCAGACGGTCCACCTCCTGCAACATGTGCTCCTCCACTGCTCGAGCTGGAGGCTCCCGCGGTAGTAAGGCTGGTGGCGACCTGAGTGTGGGTGGCCATCTCTGGCTGTATGGGGGTAAGGGTGGTTGATTCGTCTGGGTCGATGCTGATGCTGGTGATGTTGGTTGACCCGAGGGGTCCTGCACCAAATTGTTGAGGGACAGGTTTGTAGGCGTACCACCGTCCTTGCTTTGGGTCGTAATCGATGTAAGCCCAAATGCGAAGGTCATCAAAGTAGTGGACCTGGTGGTATTCTTGGTTTTTTGCGTCGAAAATGAAATATCCTTCTTGGTTATGGATTTCCTCCCAGATTACTGCACCCTTCTTGTGGCTGGAGAGCTTGTCTGTCAGGTATCGATCGATATACTGCAGTTGGAACTTCGTGCGACTCCTACTAGTCACCAGGGTTGTGAGACTTGACTTAATGTAACGTTACCACAGGAACGTTATGTGCGACGTGCACGTCACTAAGTCGTTCAAGCTGAGGTAAAGGGACGTGAAGCAGTCGGTCAAGACTGAGTTCGATGATGAATAAGCACCCTGCGGTCTCCTCAGACACGTGGGTGGTAAACAGGGGTTCTGGGGTTCAAGCGTATAGGCGAACCAAAGTCATGCTCAAGTGAAACAGCAAGCATAAAGTCGTTCGTGAACAGACAACGATGTGGTATTACACAAGAAGTCAAGTCTACCATACAAGCTAGGCAGCGTGTGACTTATATACTAGTACAGGATGTTTGTACACAACAAACATATGGCGCGATATACGGATTCTGAATGAAAGCAGAACAAAGACATGGCTATAGTAAGAAACAGGGTGGTTGCGCGAGGTCATGCGTGGGTCAGCTGAGCCCAGAGCACCGTGAACTTCAATATACAAGGAAGGGGGCGTAAAGAAGCATCGTGTGGTGAAAAGAACATCAGAAATGGTTGGGTGCATAAGAAGTTATGGGTGTAACAAGGTGGGGTGTGGGGTTAGAAGGTGAGGAATGAAAGTGTCCAAGGGAGAAGAGAAGGAAAATCATAACAATGATGGTGCCCTTTTGTTCATGCTTGGTAATGGTGTCTCGGTAGATGGTTTTCATCATTGTTTGGAATGTGGCCGGGGAGTTGGTGAGTCTGAAATACATGACCATTGGTTCAAAGAGTCCATACCATGTTTTGAACACTGCCTTATGCTTGTCCCCCTCCTTAATGTGTACGTTATTGTATCCCCATCGGATGTCGAGTTTGGTGTAAGTGTGGGCTTGGCTCAAGTCTGTGATGAGGTCTGAGATAAGGGGGAGTGGATACTGGTTGCGGATCATGACGGCATTTATTTTCTGGTAGTCTTGTACAGGTTGTAACTTTCCATCTTTCTTTTTGATGAAGAAGAATGATGATGTGTACAGGGATTTTGATGGTTGGATGTAGCCTTTCTTGAGTTGTTCATCTAGGAACTCCTTTAGTTTGCCGTCTTCTTCTTGGGTCATGGGGTAGACTTTGCAGTTGATCGCCTGCGGGGTGTCTTCTTTGAACTCGATGGTGTGATCCCATGGCCTGGACAGTGGAAATTGGTTTGAGGCTTCTTCGCTGAAGAGTTTGGCAAAGTTTTGGTAGGTGTCTGGAAGCTCTACTTTGTCGTGGAATTGCTTAGCTTCGATGGCCAGCTCGGTGGCCGTGGTGCGTATGAAGCATTCGTTGGTGAGCTCTTTGACTATGTTCCGCTTTTCCTCTTCCGTTTTGATGGAGCTGATGACATGATGTTCCTCATTGGGGTTTATTGACCTGATAACTACTGGGAGCATCTTCTCGTGAATGGTAGCATATCTCCAGTTGATTGTGGGTTTATAGGTTGCAAGCCATGGATATCCCAATACCAGGTCTTCGTTTCCAATGTCTGTGACCAGGAAGTGAAGTTTCTGGCACTTCTGGTTAGTCTGGACTTTGAGGTCGATGTGGTGGGTGATACTGCCTGCTTTATTTTCCATGTTGTCTATGTTCCATATTTTACAGGGACGTTCTAACTGTTGTAGACCAAGGCCCATTCTTTTGGCGAACGATGGTCATATGAAGTTGTCGGTAGCTCCCAAGTCTACAAGAGCCTTGATGTCGGCCATTGCGTAACTTGTGCGAATTGATACTGGAATTCGAAGTGAACGGTAGTGAGTCATGATTACAGAGTTACAATTAACCGCCCTCACCCAGGCCGATGGGTTCAGGCATTCTGAAAACCCTCCTTCCCCCACATTTCTTGGAGGATGAGGTCTTTTACGTCATCTGATTCTCCTGCTACTCCTGCTAGCCATTCCTTGGCTTGTTGCTGTGGGGGTGCCATGCTGGCTATTCTAGTTTGCACTGGCGGCTCCTCTTGCATGTAGTAATCAGTTTCAGTCATCCGGCTCGTTGTTGCTCTTTGGCATGGCTGTGAGCAATTTTGTGAGAAGTGCCCAGTCTGGTTACAGTTGTAGCAGACTACTGTCCTCATATCTCGAGGTGGTGGCCCTCCTCCTCTTCCATATCCTCCTTGTTGCGGTCTTGGGATGAAGGGGCAATTTTGGTCCCCTACTTTGGCCATGCAGGCACGGGTTTGGTTGGCGGAGGTATCCATGGCATTTGGGTCATATCGGGGGGGTGGTGGTGGCGGCCCCCTCAGTGGTCCCCAGTTAGGGGGTTGCAGTCTCCACCGGGGTTGGGCGGATGATGGGGTTGTCTTGGTTTTGAAATTGTCAAGATGCGCCTTCATGTGAATGTATTGTTTTTGACGGCGTAGGGCACATCTCTTCCAGTCTTCGAAGGTATGGGGTTCATCAAGTTCGTATACCTTCATGAACAGCGCTCATGGTAGTCCCACCGTGAATCGGTCAATGGTTTGGCAGTCGTTTAAATTGTAATGAGCCTTTCTTGCCAGCTGCTCAAATTGGACCACATACACATCAATGTCCTCTCCTGTCATCTTGACTCCCTTTTGTAGTTCCGCCTGGGCCTGTTCCTCTTCAAGTATGTTTGAGAACCACTTGGCAAATTCCGCCGCAACATGATTCCATAAGGTTTGGGAGTACTGGCTTACCCCTCGTCATACCTCTCTGTTGAGCCATTCTAGTATGTTCAGCATCCATTTGCTAACACTGACTCCTTTTACGTATCCCAAGAAAAGGAGGGATCATCTATACTCATTTTGCATGATGGGGGCGTCCAAGTTCATCCCCCAATATACGTGCCATTGCGTAAGAAAGGCTTCGTATTTAGTGCAGTCTCTGTCGAATACAGTTGGAGGTTCACCTGATAGCCTGTCCGATCCATGTCCCGCTCCTGCTCCTGCTCCTGGGAGGGGTCCTCCTCCTGGTGGTCCTCCTCCTCCAGGTGGTCTTCCTCCTCCTGGGAATCCTCCTCCTGTTGGTCCTTGACCCGGAAACCCTCCTGGCAGTCCTCCAGGTGGTGGTGGTGGTCCTTCCGGGGGGTCTGGGTGGTCTGGTCCTATTGCTCAAAAGAGTGCTGCATCGTCAGCTGTCATCCGATGTCCTGTATTGGGGTTGATGGGGTTGAGGATGGCTTTGGCCTCTTCCCTGATGTGGTGTACTTCTTCCATGGCTTGCATTTCGGTTGCTGTAGCCATGGGGCTTCTGATGTGAATCTCTTCCAGTACAGTGATGTGCAGAGACTCAGCTATGTGGGCTAGTAAACTGGAATCGTCCCCTGTTCCTGGTTGTATTTCGCTTTCTGTTGCAGTGTGTTCTTCCGCTGGATTTTCGTCACTTGATTCTGAGGGTGCTTGTTCCCTGGGTTGTTCTTCTCCTTCATCACTGCTGCTGTCTCCGTCCTGTTGAGCGGGCAGCACTAACAGCGTGATAAGCAGCAAAGGGCTAAGACACAAAAGCAACTTCAGAGGTAGAAGAAACTCTATAGCAGCGCTACACACCTAAGACACAAAAGCACTAAGCTACTGTCAGCGTAAGGTAATGAGGCTTTAGTAAAGAAGGACTTACACTTCAGAGGTAGAAGAAACTCTGAAGTGTGAGGGCGAAAACAGCAGACCTTATATACAGGATGCTTAACTAATAATGGTCCGTGTGCACTGGTGACTCAAACAAAATACACCTGGTCTGTGTGCCAGAGGGAGAAATGCCATTGGAGGGCAGAGAACAATAAAACCGCCTAAAGTGGATAAGTACGGTATCTTAACAATAAGAACAATAAGAACCAAATATGGATCTAATAATAAAGATCAACAATAACCGGTCCGTACAAGTCTGGAAGTCCATAATCTGACCATAAGGGTCAGATACCGTATAAGGAAGGGAATGACTCAATCATATCCCACGAGACATGTGACTTGAATCAGTCGCATCTCAACATCCCTCCATGATAGAGGCAGTCCATTCTGGAGATAAGATAAGAATAGGTGGTAGATGGTGATGAGAGCGTGTGTCAAGTTTCAACAAGTTCTCAATATAAGAACTGTGTGAGAGCCTTTGCAAGTTCTCAACATAAGAACTATGCAAGAGTCTATAGGAGTTCGGGATTGAGATCCCTAGATCACCTGACTTAAAGTGTCATAAAGGACGACTTTTTGAAGTCCAGGGAACAACTCCATATAAGACAGAGAGAAAGGACTCTCTTCTGCAGAGATAAGAGCAAATCTTATTCTGCCTTGACACTTGATCAGCAACCTTATAAAAGGTCCATCAACCCGAATTTCTGATAAATGTGGATCCTGTCCACACTTTTCTCCATTACACCAACCCAACATCATTAACCAGCTTCTCAAAGGTTTCTCTTGGTAGGGACTTAGTAAGTCCGTCTGCTACCATGTCCTTCATTGGAGTACGTATCAGGTGTATAACCTTGTTTTCTACATACTCCCTAACAGCGTGGTGTTTGATGGGAATGTGTTTGGACTGTCTCCCTGTGACAGGGTTTAGGGCTAAGTCTACAGCACCCTTGTTGTCACAGTGAAGAGGTATGGGGGAGGAGACCTCATACCCCAGTTCCTCTAGGAACGTCCTATACCACTGAGCTTGGTTTGCAGCCTCAGCAAGGCTCATGTACTCAGCTTCTGTGGTGGACTGAGCTACCATCTTTTGCTTTCTGGTGCACCATGAGATTGCACCATGCGCAAGTAAATAGACGTAGCCTGTGGTGGAGTGGCGATCTTCTTGGTCTCCCCAGGAAGAGTCGCAGTAGCCATGCAGGCCTTCTCCACCATTCCCTCCAGAGTAGCGCAACGCGTAGTCCTTGGTTGTATTCAGGTAAGCTAACACGTATTTGGCTAGGTGCAGATGCTGCTGAGAGGGATTGGAAGCGAATTGGCTGAGGCGTGCAACAGCGAATGAGATATCAGGTCTGCTTCCAATCTGCGCATATAGCAGGGACCCGATTATCTGTTGATACTTCTTTATCTCAGAAGTAGAGGCTTGATCTTCGTATTTGATCAAGTGAGCCTCCACGCCAGAGGGAAGAGGGGTATATACTGGGTTGGAATCCCTCATTCCAAACCTTTCAACTATGTCCAAGATGTAATCTGACTGGTTGATCTCCATTGTGCGGTTAGCACAATCTCTGGTGATGTTAACACCGAGATAAGACTGGATCTCTCCCAGATCGGTCATCTCATATTGGCTTGATAGAGACGCCTTCAGATCATTGATCTTATCAATAGAGTTGCCCAGTATAGTGATATCATCTACATATAAGATGACGAAAAGTGAGTCACCCCCCTCTTGGAGATGATACACATATACTCCTGCATCAGAGTATGTCCGTGTAAAGCCAAGTTCAGTAAGAACTCCATGGAACTGTAGATTCCATGCGCGGGAAGCCTGCTTCAGACCATAAAGGGCTTTCTGAAGCCGGCACACCAAGTGTTCTTGGCCAGCTGTGACGAAACCTATGGGTTGCTCCATGTAGATTTCCTCATCCAGTTCTCCATGAAGGAAAGCCGATTTGATGTCCATCTGGTGGATTTCCCAATCCTCCAGAGTGGCTAACGCCAATAGAAGTCATAAGGACTCAAATCGGGCAACTGGTGAGAAGGTTTCGTCAAAGTCCACCCCCTCTAGTTGGGTGAACCCTTTTGCCACTAGCCTAGCACGAAAGCGACCATCTGCTTTCTTCTTGAAGACCCACTTGCATTTTACCACCTTCCTTCCAGCAGGAAGGGGCTCCAAACGCCAGACCTGTAGCTTTTCCAGGGCATCCAGTTCATATTGGCATGCCTCTTGCCACTGGTCGGCGTATTCAGACTCCATGGCTTGCTTAAAAGTCTGAGGATCCCTATAACCAGGGACCTCTGCCGTATTCAGCAAGTCCATCATAGTAAGCCTACTGCTTCCTTGTATGAACTCGTCATTATCCTCATTGTAGTATCGAGGATTCTGACACCTCGTCCTAGTGCTCCACCTGGGGCGAGAAGGCGACGTCACCTGCTCAGTCCTTGGACTCCTAGGAGTCTCAGCAGGAGGACTGACTTCCCTATTGAAATTAGGGGCATGGATAGGCTGGGACACCATAGGTGGCCAGTTACGCCTTGAGTGAGAAGGACGAGGAGGGGTAGTCGTAGGGGGTGCAGAGGGTGGGGTCTGATAGATAGTCTGATCTTCTGGAGCAGGGGTGGCAGCAGGTGGGGTGCTAGGCTGTTGTTCTTGCGGAGGGGCTTCCTCCGGCACCTGTATAGTAGGCGGGGCCACATTGACTGGTGGCGCCTGAGGTGCAGTGGCAACAGCTGGTAGAGGCTGATCAAGCACTCTTATATAAATATTTCCGCTGGTAGAATCAACGACCTCTTGTTCCGGCACTGGTGAAGTATACTGGTGAGGGATCAGGTCACCACGGGACGGGAAAACGCTTTCGTCAAACATTACATCTCGAGAAGAGACAAAGCGTCGGCTATGTCTGTCCCACAATTTGTAGCCCTTAGAAAGAGCTTCATAGCCCACAAACACGGCTTCCTTTGATTTAGGATCTAGTTTTTGCCGGTTGTGTTCCGGTACGTGATAGTAGGCTTTGCAGCCAAACACTCTAAAGTAGGAGACATCCGGAACCGTACCATTCCAGAGCTCCAGCGGAGTTTTCCACTTGTTAGAACGAGTGGGAGTGCAATTGTAGATATGTACAGCAGTTTCAACTGCTGACTCCCAAAAACCGAGGCTAAGGCCTGCATGATGTAGCATGCTAGTGCCTTTTTCCATAACCGTACGGTTAAAATGCTCGGCTCTCCCATTCTGTTGTGGAGAGTATGGCATAGTGAGACGATGCTCAATGCCTGCTTCCAGAAGCAGCTGCTTCAGATCATTGTTGACATACTCGCCGCCATGATCAGAATGTAAGGATTTGATGGGCTTATTTAATTGTTTTTCAGCCCATGCCTTATAGTGTAGGAAGGCGTCCTTAAACTGATCCTTTGACCTCATAAAGATGATGACTGCCGCTTTTGAGAAGTCATCTATGAATGTGGCGAAGTACTTGTTCCCCTGAATGGAGTTACTCTGAAGGGGTCCAACAAGGTCACTATGGATGATCTCGAGGTGATCCTCGGCACGCTTCATGGAAGTAGGGAAAGGAAGGCGTGTAGATTTGCCTAGCTCACAGCCATGGCAAGGTCCAACTTCCTCTGGGGCATGATTTATTATAAGGCCTTTTACAGCCTCAGGAGCATGCATCTTAAGCGCTTCTTTGGACATATGTCCCATGCGCCTATGCCAGACATCAAGGCTAGCAGATGCAGGTGCTTTGACAGTATTCAACTTATGACTGTCAAGCCAATATAAATTGGCAGCCTTGTGTCCTTTCGCAATGGTTTCTCCTTTATATCTGATTGCGAAAGATGTAGAGTCAAATAGAACTAAAGTGCCCTTGTCTGTCAGGGCACTCGTGGAGAGGATACGCGAGTGCGTATTTGGGAGATGCAACACATTGGAGATTTTCAGGTCATAGCCTTTGTTGGTTCGGATGGTTATAGTACCCGTTCCAACGCTCTTCAGAAGAGAGCTGTCTCCAAGCAGAACTTCGATACCTTCGTGAGGTGTGTAGGTATCGTAGTCATGGTGTGAAATGTGTTGATGCTCCACTGTCCATCATCCACCTTGACTCTATGTGCGAAGTTTTGTCACACATCATGTAAAGAGAAACCTGAGGTGCCTCATGCACCTCCTCTATTTTTCCAGAGCCATTGACTATAGTAAATAGTCGACTCTTTGGTACAGGTACTGTAGTAGATAGTCTATCTGCCAGAATGGCCTCCAGCGTGGCAATCGTGAGGTTTTGGGCAGCTTTCCTCAGCTGCCCAGCCTTCCCCTTCCTGGCGTTCTCTTGGTCCCTTTTTAATTTGAAGCAGTCTGGCTTTTTATGGCCAGGCTTGTGACAGTAATGGCAGATAATATCCGCTGAGGCGGAACTGCCGGAATTGGGCGATGGTTGCGCCTTTGGGGGGCGTGAACCAGAGGCCCGGTTGATAGGGGCCACCTTGTTGAGGGTGGTGGAGGGACCGGAGAGACGTGATTCCTCGTTGATGAACCTATTGATCAGGTCCTGAGGAAGTAGGTTGGCAGGGGGGCCAGTGGCCAATATGGTGCTGGCAATAGTAGAGTAGGAAGGGGGGAGGGCATCTAGAAGTATGAAAGACATTTGCATGTCTGAGACGGCCATCCCATTTTCCTGAAGGGTATTCCTCAGGTCCAACATTTTCTGGAGCTGAGGGAGGAAGGGACGTCCTTCCTGCAGCTTGGTATTAACCAAGCCAACCCATAAATTGAAAGTGGCCATAGAGCCAACGGCACCATATAAGGACTCCAACTGTTCAAACTTGTCATGAACAGTTGGGAAAAGGACCTGGGAGGTTATCCCAGACAACACCTCCGTTGTGACCGACAGATATAAGAGGCCAATGATGACCTCCTCTTGTTTTTGCCACATTGCCAACATGGCCAATCCTGCATCAGTGGGCCCCGTGGGACCAGCAGCACCTGCGGGCAACGCAGGATGCTGGGGGATTGCCCCAGGGTTGTCATGTGTGAGGTGCCTGGAGCAACCATTCATCAACATGAGAGAAGAGAAAGTTTGTGCCCAGGATTGCCAGTTGGTACCATCCAGCTTGGCGAGCTGAATGGACAGAGGGAAGACGAGTGTGAAGGAAGCCATTTGTGAGATGTTTGATAAAAAATCTGGTTCCGAGGAGCAGTCAGAACCAGTCCAGATCTTGATAGGAAAGGTAGCGGTCCAGCCATAAGAGCACTATACTCCATAACACTTAAGGTGTCACGCCCCAGGTGTGCGACTTTGGAGTGCCAACTTGTAAAAGTACTATGTAATGTAAACTAGACCCCTTCTCAAGACTAGCCTGTTACCACGTGGACCTTGCAAGAAGGGCAAGCAGTCTTAGTGATAGCTTTAATCAGGGTCAAGCAGAGTCACGTCTGGGGTACTCCCGGCAAAGGGTTTCCCGGAGAGCGTGTCCTAACCTTTAGGCCGTCCTCAGGGGCTACTCAGGTTCACTGGTAGCCTAGAGAGGGGCAGTGCCCTAGAGAGGAGCCAACAGCGAGTTCCAAGAGGAAAGATGAGGATCAAATCCAGCATCATTTCCAATTGCCATCTGTGGAGTCTCTAGACCAGACCATTAAGGGTCTTAGCACTGATGTATAGTACTTTTACTTATAGTAGCGACCTCTAGTTGTGTCAGAGGGAAGGACTTCTGGGTTTGACTATTTACCAGGCCTTCACACCCCTTAAAGAGACCCAGGTATTAACCGAGTATCTCCCAACCATTAAGGTGGCCTATAGCCGCAAGGGTCTTCCCCTATTGGCCTAATAAATCCGGACGAAAACCGGGAGGCAGAAAATAAGTAGTGAGGAAATGCGCACAGGGGAACTTAAGGTCGCGTCTGCTGACTTAACAGCTCCCTAGTGCCTTTCGTGAGAACCTCCTGAGAGGCTAGCCAGTATTGGCACGACATTCAAATAATGCCGGTGGACAAGAAAGGAATGTGTCGAAAGAAGAGGATAGAGGATGCTCACTTGATATGGGAAAGAAACAGCAAGGTGTGGTGCAGAGAGCAAGAGTGACACGAGGTAGATCTGGAACACGACTGTTAGTATGAGCGTCCAGGGCCCATAACCTGTTGAGCGGGCAGCACTAACAGTGTGATAAGCAGCAAAGGGCTAAGACACAAAAGCAACTTTAGAGGTAGAAGAAACTCTATAGCAGCGCTACACACCTAAGACACAAAAGCACTAAGCTACTGTCAGCATAAGGTAATGAGGCTTTAGTAAAGAAGGACTTACACTTCAGAGGTAGAAGAAACTCTGAAGTGTGAGGGCGAAAACAGCAGACCTTATATACAGGATGCTTAACTAATAATGGTCCATGTGCACTGGTGACTCAAACAAAATGCACCTGGTCGGTGCGCCAGAGGGAGAAATGCCATTGGAGGGCAGAGAACAATAAAACCGCCTAAAGTGGATAAGTACGGTATCTTAACAATAAGAACAATAAGAACCAAATATGGATCTAATAATAAAGATAAACAATAACCGGTCCGTACAAGTCCGGAAGTCCATAATCTAACCATAAGGGTCAGATACCGTATAAGGAAGGGAATGACTCAATCATATCCCATGAGACATGTGACTTGAATCAGTCGCATCTCAACACGTCCAATGATCCCCAGTCGTCTCCCTGGAGTTCTCTTGAGTCAATATTGCAGCAGTAATGTCTTCTGGTTGGTCTGACTACATCCCACCGACTGTCTATGGGGTTCCACGTAATTTCTGTCCAGCAAAAGTTTGAGTAGTTGAACTCAACTGGCCGGTATTGGATAGCTTCTCCCAGGAAGTCGACAAAGTATCCAGTGTCTCCTCTGTATTCTCTCCACCTAGCTGCGCCTAGGAATCTTTGTGGTACTGATCTTTCTCCTCTGGTTTCGAGGCTGTAGGGTCGGAAGTTCCTCCACTGGTCTCTTGTGGTGAACACCACGATTGGGGGATCTTGGTCTTAATGTAACGCTACCATGGCGTTAGTCCGACTTGGACTTGTATAAAGGCATTCACAACTTAGCAGATCAGAAAGACTCTTTCAGAGTCTTGGCAATTCCGTAGAAAACAACTAAGGCAATCCACAATACTTGTCCTAGCAATACGAGGGCAACTCCAAGTTGACGACTTGAGAGTGCCAGGGTCCTAGATATAAAGGTCAGGAGTATAAAGGCCCTTTTTAAGGAGACCTGAGGCGTGAAAGTCCAAAGATGAGTTAGAGAAGTGGTATTGAGAAGAAGACCAAGATGGCATGTCTTGGTCTTCGCAATCCACTATTTATACACATTGCAGAGGCAGCTTTGAAGCTCCTCTTAGAAGTACTACCCACTAGCGATAATAGCTTGAACCCTACTACTGCTATCCCCGGAATGAGTCATGCTGGCTATCACATGCTAGCACTCCCCTTACTAATTGTAAAGTCCATGACTAATATCTACTTACTACCGTAGTCATAACTATATAGTAAGCATCCACTTCAAACTCCGTACCGTATCGTGAGTCCAATAAGTCCGATCGCGACACATCACCTCTATCTCCTTGGCATCTTCCTCCGCCCAAGGACCGCAATGGAGCAAGGATTGCTCGTTCTTGATGCAGTCAACTGCATGAGCGCACTGGAGTCAAGCCACACACCTGTTTCTCTTGATTTCGATGTGCTCCAACTTCATCTGCTCTGTGGCTACCTGATGCTGCTGGGCACACCAGCCAAGCAAGGGTCATGCACCGATACTGATGCACCTTGGCCATGAGGGGGAGGTCCTTCATATGAAGGAGCACTTGGTTGACTGAGTTGACTAGTCCTGCATCGGAGAGCAGGAATGTGAGGTCATTGTCGGTGTAAGTGGGGGGAGTGGACTGTCCCTCGAAATAGGGAGTGGCATGGATGGGCTTGCCATACTGTTGGTTGTTCCCAGCACGGAAGGCCAGGACAAAGGGGTTGGCAGTGAGGATGAGCTGAGTATACCAGGCAGGCCAAAGACATTCTTGAGCATCTCAAATCTGGAATGGAATGTAGTGTACTCCCCTGTTGAACTGATATCCCCAGGGAGGGGGAGTCTCTGGCCGATCCTCAGCCTCCGACACATGTTCCTCCTCTTGATCACGGCAAAGCACGGATTGAGGTGGCGCTGGTAGTGTAAGAGCTTCCCCAGTGGGTCCGCATAGCAGGGGGGTTTCCAAGTGTGTTGTGGTGAGATGGGTGGTGTAATGCAGATACAGATGCGTTTTGAGGTGCTCAGCTGGGTCATATGGATCCCCACCCTTGTCGGGTCCTGGTGGAGTTGTCAGTCGGCTGGGCATGTAGCCCTGTTCGTTGCCTGCTGGAGTAGGTGCTCTGGTGGGGACGTAGTTGCTTCCGAGGTGGCTGGGCTGGTTGGTCTTGGAATAAAGAGTGGGGGATGGTGAAGGAACTCGGGATGACATGGGGGAAGTAAGACGACTTCCTCGTTGGTGAAGGGAGAGGGTAGACAACAGGGGTGATGATGGCGTGGACTGTGTTCGGTAAGTAGCCACCAGACTGGTATCGATGACATAATGGAAGTGAACTGGGGAGGGAGAGCACATGAGCAGTGGTGGTAGTAGAGAGGAGGGATGGGGATGTCTCTTGGGATTTCCCTACACTTATATGTGTTTCGTGTGTGGGGTTGGAATTTTTGAATTCCCAAATTGCGTCATCTGCAAACATGTCATCCTTATTGACCCACTGGTTGTCCAAGTCCAGATACCCCTTCCATTTGACCAAATACTGCAATTTGCAACTTCTGCCAAAGCGCCGAGAGTCTAGAATCTTCTCAACCTCATATTCCTCTTTGCCACTGACTAGATCCGGTGGTGGGTGCTGATAGTTGGGTCTGTGCGTGGGTGTTTCGCGATAGGGCGTAAGGAGATCCACATGGAACACTGGGTGGATCTGCCACTGCATGGGAAGCTCTAGTCAATAGTTGACTGCAGACATCACCTGAACAACCTTAAAGGGGCCGTGTCTTCGTGCTGCAAGTTTTGCAGTTGGCTGATGAGTGCGTAAGTGGTGCCCTTCTAGCCACACTTGATCCCCAATTTGGAATTTGGGCATATCTTTAGCCTTGATCCACCCCTGCTGCGCTTTGATCATCAGCGACTGTGCACGCTGTTGGAGTTCCTTGAACTGTTTGACCCTGAGTGCCACTTGTGGGATAGGGGATGGTCGATCTGTCCAGTCGGCTCAGGGATTATATCCCATGAGGAGCTGGAAAGGAGATTCTTTAGTGGTTTCACTGGGCCAATTGTTATGCGTAAACTCAGCCATGGGGAGATAGTGGATCCAGTCGTCTTGTTGCTCATTGACCCAGAATTGTAGGTACTGCTCTAGCCATTGGTTGGTACGTTCTGATTGTCCATCTGTACATGGATGATAGGCCGTGGAGATGTTCTGTTTGATACTGAGGATTTTGCATAATTCGTGTGTGAACTTTGATGTGAATCGTGGATCTCTGTTGCTGATAATCTTGCCCAGTAATCCGAACCATGGGAATACATGTTTCATGTACAGGGCTGTGGTTCCTTCTGCCGATATTTCCTCTTGGCAAGGAATGAATAGAGACATCTTTGTGCAGTCGTGATCCATTATCATGAGGATCGTATTGCAGTCCTGTGCCATGGGAAGTTTAGTGATGAAGTCAAGGGCAATAGTTTCGAATGGCATAGCTTCCGGTTTGGGGAATATTGGGCGCAGTGGCACTTTGATGGCCCTGGTGTTGACCTTGATTCTTTGACAGTCGGCGCACCCCTTAACATAGTCCATGACCTCTTGGTGTAGTCCAGGCCACCAGTAGTATCGTTCTACAAGTTTGATAGTGCAGCTGATTCTGGGATGTCTGTATACAGGAGGGTTGTGATGCATTTTGATGATTTCGCACTTCTCATCGAGTCCTCCAGTGACTGCACGTCTTCCATCTTTGTACCATGTGCCTTCTATTAGTTTGAGGCCATGCGGATCTACCCATGGGCATATCTTGTCAGTGTCTTGTGCATATATTGGGTTGATCTTTTCCATTTCCTGTACTGATATGGTGGTGTTGATTTGGAGCAGATCATCCATAGTGTCCAACAACATGGCTCTGACAAAAACCTTGTCTGGTAGTACTGTGACATGTTTGTTGTCGCCTTCTCCTTGATCGTAGTTGGGGCATCTAGATAGGGTGTTGGCTCTTCCATTCACTGTTCCTTTAATATGGTGAATCTCAATATCGTACTCAGAGAGTTCAAGTACTTCCCAGGCTACTTGGCAGCTTATCTTCTGTGGGGAGCGCCAATATTGTAAGTTCATGTGATCAGAGAAGACTTTGATCTTGTGGGGTGATCCTGCTAGATAGTGGTGCCAGTTCCAAAGTGCTTTGATGATTGCCAGGAGTTCTAAATTGTAGATGTTGTAGTTCCATTCTGCAGCGCTGAGGGTGTTTGAGTAGTATGCAATAGGGTGTCTTTTGCCGTCCTCTTTGCACTGGAGTAGTACCGCTCCTACTGCAAATCCTGATGTGTCTACTTCCAGTTCAAATTGATCTTCCAGGTTGGCATGTGCAAGTACTGGTTCTTCTGTGATGAGTTTCTTGATTTTGTCAAACGCTTCCTGTTCTGCTGTTGTCCATGTCCATTTGATGTCTTTGCATGTTAGTTTGTTGAGTGGTCATGTGTAGGTGGCAAAATTTTGAATGAAAGCGTGGTAAAAGTTGCAGAAGCCTAGGAAAGATCACACCTGTTTGACATTCTTTGGGGTGGGCCAGTCTTTGATGCTGGAAATTTTGACAGGGTCCATGCAAGTCACCCCCTTTTCAATGATTACCCCCAGTGTAACGTTACCACAGGAACGTTATGTGCGACGTGCACGTCACTAAGTCGTTCAGGCCGAGGTAATGGGACGTGAGTTAGCCGGTTAAAGCCAAGTTCGATGGTGAATAAGCACCACACGGTCTCCTCAGACACGTGAGTGGTAATCGGGGGTTCTGGGGTTCAAGCGCAAAGGCGAACCAAAGTCGTGCTCAAGCGAAACAGCGAGCCAAAGTCGTTCGTGGATTGACAACGATGTGGTATTACACAAGAAGTCAAGTCTACCGTACAAGCTAGGTAGTGTGTGACTTATATACTAGTACAGGATGTTTGTATGCAACAAACATATGGCGCGATACGTGAAGCCCTAAACAAAAGTAGAACAAGGGCAGAACTATAGTAGGAAACATAGTGATTGCGCGGGGTCATGTGGGAGTCAGCTGCGACCGGAGCGCCGTGAACTTTGATATACAAGGAAGGGGACGTGAGGGCGTATCGTGCGGCGAAGAGATCATGGGAAACGGTTGGGCGCGTGATGAGTTATGGGTGTAACAAAGTGGGGCATGGGAGTAAGAAGTAAGGAACGGAAGCATCCATGGGAAATAGAAGGGAAAATCATAACACCCAGGTAATCGATGCTGGGAGCGTGGAAGATGCACTTCTCTGGTTTGAGGAAAAGGTCATTATGTTCTAGTAAGTCCAATGTGTCATGTACTGCGTCGATGTGTGCTTGTTCGTTAGACCATGTAGTGATGCCAATGTCATCCATGTATACCCTGATAACCATTCCCTTTGTTTCATGGTAGGTGATGAGATCTTTACAGATCTCGTTCATCATAGTTTGGAAGGTGGCTGGAGAGTTTGTCAATCTAAAGAACATTACAGTAGGTTTGAAGAGTCTGTAATGCATCTTGAACGCAGCTTTCTCTTGATCTCCCTCTTTGATGCACACATTGTTATACCCCCAGCGAATATCAAGCTTGGTAAATATGAAGGCTCCGCTGAGGTTGGCAATGAGTTCGGGTATGAGAGGGAGTGGGTATTGGTTGTGTATGGTCCATTTGTTGATGTTCCAGTAATCCTGTACTGGGCATAGCTTTCCGTCCTTCTTTTTGATGAAGAAAAAGGATGATGCGTATGGAGATTTAGATTATATCCTTTCACCAGTTGTTCATCGAGGAACTCTTTGAGGGCTTTGTCTTCTGCGGGGCTCATTGGATAGACCTTGCAGTCAATTGTGTCAGGTGCATCAGGTTTGAATTCGATAGCATGATCCCATGGTTTGGAAAGTGGGAAGTGATGAGACTCCTCTTCACTGAAGATTTTGACGTGTCGCTTGTATTCTTCCAGGACTGCCTTCTTTTCCGTATATTGCTGGGCTTCAATGGCCAACTCTGTTGAAGTGGTGGCGCGTAGTCGTGCGACTTTGGGATCACATTCCTGTCGCAACTCTTCTTCTATGCGTTGCTTGTCCAGCATTCCCAACACTTTCTGGAGTACAAGTCGGGTGATAACAGGATCTATGTGTGGTTTGGTGGGATTGATGGTGTGAAGTATGACGGGATACTCAGCTTCGTTTAGTGTGGCAGATGCCCATTGGATGTTGGGCTGAAACGTAGCCAGCCAGGGATATCCTAGGATGATATCTTCTCCCCCTACATTGGTGATGAGGAATCTCATGTCCTTCTTGATTCCTTTGGTTTCGACTTCAAGATCCACGCAGTGGGTTATCTTACCCCCTTTGTTGTGCATGCCATCAATATTCCAGATCTTTCGATGATGGTCTAACTCTTTGAGGCCTAGCCTCATCCTTCTTGTGAAATCCGGATGGATAAAATTGTTAGTGGCTCCAGAGTCCACTAAAGCTCGTTTGTTGGCCATGGCGTAACTTGTGCACAATGAAACTGGAACATGCATAGATTGATAGCATGTTATAAACACAGAGTTACAGCGTAATGCCCTCACCCAGGCTGTCAGGTTCAGGCGCTTTGAAAATCCTCCTGACTCATCAAGTCCCTCATCACCAGTGCTTTCGCTTCTTCGTCCAGTGATTGGACTCTGTTTATCCAACTGGTGGCCCGGTCTTGAGGCGTGTCAGTTGTGGTGCGGGTGCCTTGGCTGCTGCCATTATTGTCATCAAATTGAATGAGTGGCTCTTCTGCAACACTCTGGATTTCTTCTATGAAGGTGCCACGTCCTTGGCGTGGCTGCCAATTCTGGTTGTTGTGTGGATGGCGTGGCTGGAGGCAATTGCATGAGAAGTGGCCTGGTTTGTTACAGTTGTAACAGATGACATCCTTAGTGTTAATGACTCCTCTGCCCTGTGGGCGTCCTCCTCCTTGAGGGGTATATGGCTGACACGTATAATCGATTTCCTCAGATCCTGCGAGCCTAGTGCAGACTCTGCCTGGAGTAGTGTCCATGGCATCAGGGTGATTGCAGAATGACTGCCATCCTTGCTGAGGTTGTTGCAGGCGGTTAGGCATGTTGAAGGTCCTAAGGGATGTATTTCCCTGTTTTCCGGGTCCTCTGAGGGGTTTGCGTCCTCTGAGTCGAGTTTGGAGGTGCATCCACTTGCGCTGTTGTTCAAGTACCGCTGCCTTCCATTGACTGTAGGTGTTGGGGCTGTGGAAGTTGTAGGCATTTTTGTACAGTTCTATGGGAAGACCGCTGGTGAATTTATCAAGTACCAGGGAGTCATCAAAGCGATACCCAGCTTCACATACAGCTTTCTCAAATTTGGCCACATACATGTCGATATCTTGTCCTTCCATTCGGAATCCCTTTTGGAGATCTTGTTGAGTGCGTTCCTTCTCCAAGGTATCAGCAAAGGTGTTCTTGAACCTGAGTTCGACTGCTTGCCAAATCCAGTTGTTGTAGGGGCCATGCTTGATTTTGCATCCCTTGACCCATTTGGTGGTCAACAGGACCCATTCATTGATGTGTTCCCCCTGTATGTAAGTGAGGAATATGAGTGCTTTGCAGTAAGGGAGCATGAAGGCCAGGTTGTTGAAATTTGTTTTGACGAATAATTCCCATTGAGTCAGGAACTGTTGGACTTTGGTGCGGTCCCCTGTGAATATGAGGGGTTCCTTGCCCATGAATTTCTCAGGGTGACTTCCGATGGAAATGTTTGGCCCTGTGAAGAGGGGTCCTCCGTTGTCATCTCCTCCACCTCCTCCACCTCCGCTTGCTGGAGGGTCATTGCCAGGGGGTCCGCCATGGCTAATGCATGCAGGTTCCTTAAATGTAAGGGGTTGCTCAGTGACAGTAGTTGTCATGTCTGTAGGGATTAACTCAGCTAGTAGTCCCAATTGTTGCTCTTCTTCTTCTTGTGCTTTGAGGATACAAATTTCCTTGGGATTGCTTGCTAATGATGGAGAGGGTGCTGGTGTCTTGGGTGTAGGAGAGTGGACGTGTTGCGATTGGACTTCTTGGACTCACAATATGGTACGAGGATTGAAGTGGACGCTTACTATACGGTTATGACTACAATAGTAAGCGAGTATTAGTCATGGACTTCACTCATCAGTCAGCACGAGTTGTATTAGCATGTGATAGTTAGTATGACTTGTTACTAGGATAGTCATAGTAGGGTTCGAGCTACTTACGCTACTGGAAGTGTCTCAAAGAGGAGCTTTAAAGCTGCCTCTGAAATATGTATAAATAGTGGGTTGCGAAGACCAAGACAAGCCATCTTGGTCTTCTTCGACATACCACTTGTCTTCTATTGTCCCTTAGGGCCTTCGCACCTCAGCATTTTACTTCCCTTGACCTTCAAGTCTAAGGCCATCATCATATCATGTCACCAAGTCGTGGTGACTTTAGTCTTGACCCTCCGAGCACTTTGGATTGCCTTGGTTGTTTTCCAGGGAATCCTAAGGACGTTTCCTCAATACTGTGAACTTCATTAAGTTGTGGACACCATCTACGTGAGTCCAAGTCGGGCTAAACGCCGTGGTAGTGTTACATTAAGACCAAGATCTCCCAATCGTGGCATTCACCACAAGAGAACAGTGGAGAAACTTCAGACCTTACAGTCTTGAAGCAAGAGGAGAAAGATCAGTACTGCAATGATTCCTAGGTGCAGCCAGGTGGAGAGAATACAGAGGAGATACTGGATACTTTGTCGACTTCCCAGGAGAAGCTGTCAGATACCAACCAGTTGAGTTCAATTATTCCAACTTCTGTTGGACAGAAATTACGTGGAACCCAGTAGACAACCGGTGGGACATCGTCAGACCAGCTGGAAGACATTATTGCTGCGACATCGATTCAAGAGAACTCCATGGAGAAGACTGGGGATCACTCAACAGAGACAGCAGCAGTGAAAGCAAAGAAGAACAACCCAGGGAACAAGCACTGTTGGAATCAAGCCATGAAGAACCAATAGAAGAACAAACTGCTACAGAAAGCGAGATACGACCAGGAACAGGGGACGATTCGAGTCTACTGGCCCACATAGCTGAGTCCCTACACATCATGGTTCCAGAAGAAATTCACATCTGAAGCCCCATGGCAACAGAAGTTCAAACCATGGAAGAAGTATGATGCATCCGAGAAGAAGTGGAAGCCATCCTCAACCCCATCAATCCCAACATGGGGCATTGAGTGACTGCAGACGACACAGCTCTCTTTTGGGCAATAGGGCCCAACCACCCAGACCCCCCTGCAGGACCACCACCACCTCTGGGTAGACTGCCGGGAGGATTTCCCAGACAAGGGCCAACAGGAGGAGGATTCCTGGGAGGAGGAAGGCCACCAGGAGGAGAGGGACCTCCAGGAGGAGGAGGACCACCAGGAGGACCACCAGGAGGACCACTGGGAGGAATAGGACACGGATCCGACAGATTATCAGGTGAACCTCTGACTGTCTATGACAGAGACCAAACTAAATATGAAGCATTCCTCACACAATGGCACATGTACTGGGGGATGAACCTGGACGCCCCCATCATGCAAAACAAATACCGACGATCCCTCCTTTTCCTGGGATACATAAAAGGGGTCAATGTCAGCGAATGGACGCTAACCATGCTCAAATGGCTGAACAGAGAAGTGTGATGAGAAGTAAGCCAGTACTCCCAGACCCTGTGGAATCACATCGTGACCGAATTCGCCAAACGGTTCTCCAACATTCTAGAAGAAGAGCAAGCGCAAGCAGAATTACAGAAGGGAATCAAAATGACAGGAGAGGATATCAATGCATACGTAGTACAATTTGAACAATTGGCATGGAAGGCTCATTACAACCTCAATGACCATCAAACAATTGACCGATTCACAGCGGGACTTGTTGAGCGGGCAGCACTAACAGCGTGATAAGTAGCAAAGGGCTAAGACACAAAAGCAACTTCAGAGGTAGAAGAAACTCTCTATAGCAGCGCTACACACCTAAGACACAAAAGCACTAAGCTACTGTCAGCATAAGGTAATGAGGCTTTAGTAAAGAAGGACTTACACTTCAGAGGTAGAAGAAACTCTGAAGTGTGAGGGCGAAAATAGCAGACCTTATATACAGGATGCTTAGCTAATAATGGTCCATGCACACTGGTGACTCAAACGAAATACACCTGGTCTGTGTGCCAGAGGGAGAAATGCCATTGGAGGGCAGATAACAATAAAACCGCCTAAAGCGGATAAGTATGGTATCTTAACAATAAGAACAATAAGAACCAAATATGGATCTAATAATAAAGATAAACAATAACCAGTCCATACAAGTCTGGAAGTCCATAATCTAACCATAAGGGTCAGATACCGTATAAGGAAGGGAATGACTCAATCATATCCCATGAGACATGTGACTTGAATCAGTCGCGTCTCAACATCCCTCCATGATAGAGGCAGTCCATTCTGGAGATAAGATAAAAATAGGTGGTACATGGTGATGAGAGCGTGTGTCAAGTTTCAACAAGTTCTCAATATAAGAACTGTGTGAGAGCCTTTGCAAGTTCTCAACATAAGAACTATGCAAGAGTCTATAGGAGTTCAGGATTGAGAGCCCTAGATCACCTGACTTAAAGCGTCATAAAGGACGACTTTTTGAAGTCCAGGGAACAACTCCATATAAGACAGAGAGAAAGGACTCTCTTCTGCAGAGATAAGAGCAAATCTTATTCTGCCTTGACACTTGATCAGCAACCTTATAAAAGGTCCATCAACCCGAATTTCTGATAAATGTGGATCCTGTCCACACTTTTCTCCATTACACCAACCCAACATCATTAACCAGCTTCTCAAAGGTTTCTCTTGGTAGGGACTTAGTAAGTCTGTCTGCTACCATGTCCTTCGTTGGAGTATGTATCAGGTGTATAACCTTGTTTTCTACATACTCCCTAACAGCGTGGTGTTTGATGGGGATGTGTTTGGACCGTCTCCCTGTGACAGGGTTTAGGGCTAAGTCTACAGCACCTTTGTTGTCACAGTGAAGAGGTATGGGGGAGGAGACCTCATACCCCAGTTCCTCTAGGAACATCCTATACCACTGAGCTTGGTTTGCAGCCTCAGCGAGGCTCATGTACTCAGCTTCTGTGGTGGACTGAGCTACCGTCTTTTGCTTTCTGGTGCACCATGAGATTGCACCATGCGCAAGTAGATAGACGTAGCCTGTGGTGGAGTGGCGATCTTCTTGGTCTCCCCAGGAAGAGTCGCAGTAGCCATGCAGGCCTTCTCCACCATTCCCTCCAGAGTAGCACAACACGTAGTCCTTGGTTGTATTCAGGTAAGCTAACACGTATTTGGCTAGGCGCAGATGCTGCTGAGAGGGATTGGAAGCGAATTGGCTGAGGCGCGCAACAGCGAATGAGATATCAGGTCTGCTTCCAATCTGCGCATATAGCAGGGACCCGATTATCTGTTGATACTTCTTTATCTCAGAAGTAGAGGCTTGATCTTCATATTTGATCAAGTGAGCCTCCGCGCCAGAGGGAAGAGGGGTATATACTGGGTTGGAATCCCTCATTCCAAACCTTTCAACTATGTCCAAGATGTAATCTGACTGGTTGATCTCCATTGTGCGGTTAGCACGATCTCTGGTGATGTTAACACCGAGATAAGACTGGATCTCTCCCAGATCGGTCATCTCATATCAGCTTGATAGAGATGCCTTCAGATCATTGATCTTGTCAATAGAGTTGCCCAGTATAGTGATATCATCTACATATAAGATGACAAAAAGTGAGTCACCCCCCTCTTGGAGATGATACACATATACTCCTGCATCAGAGTACATCCGCGTAAAGCCAAGTTCAGTAAGAACTCCATGGAACTGTAGATTCCATGCGCGGGAAGCCTGCTTCAGACCATAAAGGGCTTTCTGAAGTCGGCACACCAAGTGTTCTTGGCCAGCTGTGACGAAACCTACGGGCTGCTCCATGTAGATTTCCTCGTCCAATTCTCCATGTAGGAAAGCCGATTTGACATCCATCTGGTGGATTTCCCAATCCTCCAGAGTGGCTAACGCCAATAGAAGCCATAAGTGTGAAGAACGTACTGCCACTCGACAAATACGTTCTAGTCTGACAAGGGGTTGGTAGAGCCGGGGGCGAAGTGTCGGATAACAGTAGGGAGAATAGGACTGGGAAAGGGCTGCTTGCTTGACCAACAGAACTTGGCGCTCAGCCAAGGGATAGTGGCGCTTGTGAGAGGGGCTACGTCCACTCACTGAAGGGGCACAGGAGGTGAGAGGCAGGCAGGAGAGTTGTCAGACTTTGAGAGGAGTACAAAGTGGACAGTCTGAGGACTGATCCATGGAATTCGCAGGCCTTATATACCTAGGGACATGGTCTGTGCGTAGGTGTTTAGGGCAGGCTTAGGGCCTTTCCACGGGTGCTGCGGAAACTGCGCAGGGAATATCCGAGTACTTCTAATAATAGCGTCCAATCGCAATAAGTAACGGGATCGTACAATAGATCCGTGGTCCAATCAGAATAAAGCATAAGGTGGTACGACTCTTCCGCAGTCGATGGTGCGATATGACGCAATCCGCAGTCGATATGACGCGATAATGACGTGACTGCTCCGCAGTCCAATAGGATAAATCCGTAACAGTGGCACGACTGCGCCGCAGTCGGTGACATGTTGGCGATGTGTCTTCTCTATCAGCCAATGGGATAATTCCTCGGATATGGTACGATTTGCTCCAAATCGTGGGGTGGATCTTGACAAATGGGAATGACTCTTCCATAGTCCTCAGGGGGGTGCTCTGCACGTGGTTACGTCACGTGGTGGATCAACAGAGGCTTATCACGTGATCGTCGGAGTATGAAATTCGAACTCCGCTTCCAGATTTCCCAATTAGGAAGGTGATTACGTAAGACCGGGCCGGTCCGGAACGGTCTTGAACGCCTGAGTCGTGAACGAGTTTCTAGGTTCACGACAGTAAGGACTCAAATTGGGCGACTGGCGAGAAGGTTTCGTCAAAGTCCACCCCCTCTAGTTGGGTGAACCCTTTTGCCACTAGCCTAGCACAAAAGTGACTATCCGCTTTCTTCTTAAAGACCCACTTGCATTTAACCACCTTCCTTCCAGCAGGAAGGGGCTCCAAACACCAGACCTGTAGCTTTTCCAGGGCATCCAGTTCATATTGGCATGCCTCTTGCCACTGGTTGGCATATTCAGACTCCATGGCTTGCTTAAAGGTCTGAGGATCCCTATAACCAGGGACCTCTGCCGCATTCAGCAAGTCCATCATAGTAAGCCTACTGCTTCCTTGTATGAACTCGTCATTATCCTCATTGTAGTAGCGAGGATTCTGACGCCTCGTCCTTGTGCTCCGCCTGGGGCGAGAAGGCGACGTCACCTGCTCAGTCCTTGGACTCCTAGGAGTCTCAGCAGGAGGACTGACTTCCCTATTGAAATTAGGGGCAGGAATAGGCTGGGACACCATAGGTGGCCAGTTACGCCTTGAGCGAGAAGGACGAGGAGGGGTAGTCGTAGGGGGTGCAGAGGGTGGGGTCTGATAGATAGTCTGATCTACTGGAGCGGGGGTGGCAGCAGGTGGGGTGCTAGGCTCTTGTTCTTGCGGAGGAGCTTCCTCCGGCACCTGTATAGTAGGCAGGGCCACATTGACTGGTGGCGCCTGAGGTGCAGTGGCAACAGCTGGTAGAGGCTGATCAAGCACTCTTATATAGATATTTCCGCCGGTGGAGTCAACGACCTCTTGTTCCGGCACTGGAGAAGTATACTGGTGGGGGATCAGGTCACCACGGGACGGGAAAACGCTTTCATCAAATGTTACATCTCGAGAAGAGACGAAGTGTCGGCTATGTCTGTCCCACAATTTGTAGCCCTTAGAAAGAGCTTCATAGCCCACAAACACGGCTTCCTTTGATTTAGGATCTAGCTTTTGCCGGTTGTGTTCCGGTACGTGATAGTAGGCTTTGCAGCCAAACACTCTAAAGTAAGAGACATCCGGAACCGTACCATTCCAGAGCTCCAGCGGAGTTTTCCACTTATTGGAACGAGTGGGAGTACGATTGTAAATATGCACAGCAGTCTCAACTGCTGACTCCCAGAAACTGAGGCTAAGGCCTGCATGATGAAGCATGCTAGTGCCTTTTTCCATAACCATACGGTTAAAACGCTCGGCTCTCCCGTTCTGTTGTGGAGAATATGGCATGGTAAGACAATGCTCAATGCCCCCCTCCAGAAGCAGATGCTTCAGATCATTATTGACGTACTTGCCGCCACGATCAGAATGTAAGGATTTAATGGGCTTATTTAGTTGTTTTTCAGCCCACGCCTTGTAATGTAGGAAGGCGTCCTTAAACTGATCTTTTGATTTCATAAAGATGACGACTGCTGTTTTTGAGAAGTCATCTATAAAGGTGGCGAAGTACTTGTTCCCCTGAATAGAATTACTCTGAAGGGGTCCAACAAGGTCACTATGGACGATCTCGAGGTGATCCTCAGCACGCTTCATGGAGGGAGGGAAAGGAAGGCGGGTGGATTTGCCAAGTTCACAACCGTGGCATGGTCCAGCTTCCTCTGGGGCATTGTTTATTATGAGGCCTTTTACAGCCTCAGGAGCATGCGTCTTAAGCGCTTCTTTGGACATATGTCCCATGCGCCTATGCCAGACATCAAGGCTGGCAGATGCAGGTGCTTTGACAGTATTCAACTTATGACTGTCAAGCCAATATAAATTGGCAGCCTTGTGTCCTTCCACAATGGTTTCTCCTTTATATCTGATTGCGAAAGATGTAGAGTCAAATAGAACTAAAGCGCCCTTGTCTGTCAGGGCACTTGTGGAGAGGATACGCGAGTGTGTATTTGGGAGATGCAACACATTGGAGATTTTTAGGTCATAACCTTTGTTGGTTTGGATGGTTATAGTACCCGTTCCAATGCTCTTCAGAAGAGAGCTGTCTCCAAGCAGAACTTCGATACCTTCATGAGGTGTGTAGGTATCGTAGTCTTCAATGTATGGTGTAAAATGTGTTGAGGCTCCACTGTCCATCATCCACCTTGACTCTATGTGCGAAGTATTGTCACGCATCATGTAAAGGGAAACCTGAGGTGCTTCATGCACCTCCTCTATTTTGCCAGAGCCATTGACTATAGTAAATAGTCGGCTCTTCGGTACAGGTATACTAGTAGATATTCTATCTGCCGGAATGGCCTCTGGCGCGGCAATCGTGAGGTTTTGGGCAGCTTTCCTCAGCTGCCCAGCCTTCCCCTTCCTGGCGTTCTCCTGGTCCCTTTTTAATTTGAAGCAGTCTGGCTTTTTATGGCCAGGCTTGTGACAGTAATGGCAGATAATATCCGCGGAAGCGGAACTGCCAGAATTGGGCGATGATTGCGCCTTTGGGGGGCGCGAACCAGAGGCCCGGTTGATAGGGGCCACCTTGTTAAGGGTGGTGGAGGGACCGGAGAGTCATGATTCCTCGTTGATGAACCTATTGATCAGGTCCTGAGGAAGTAGATTTGCAGGGGGGCCAGTGGCCAATATGGTGCCAGCGATGGTAGAATAGGAAGGGGGAAGGGCGTCTAGCAATATGAAGGACATTTGCATGTCCGAGACCGCCATCCCATTCTCCTGAAGGGTATTCCTCAAATCTAGCATTTTTTGGAGTTGAGGGAGGAAGGGACGACCTTCCTGCAGCTTGGTGTTGACCAAGCCAACCCATAAATTGAAAGTGGCCATAGAGCCAACGGCACCATATAAGGACTCCAACTGTTCAAACTTGTCATGAACAGTTGGGAAAAGGACCTGGGAGGTTATCCCAGACAACACCTCCGTTGTGACTGACAGATATAAGAGGCCAATGATGACCTTCTCTTGTTTTTGCCACATTGCCAGCATGGCCAATCCTGCATCAGTGGGCCCCGTGGGACCAGCAGCACCTGCGGGCAACGCAGGATGCTGGGGGATTGCCCCGGGGTTGTCATGTGTGAGGTGCCTGGAGCAACCATTCATCAACATGAGAGAAGAGAAAGTTTGTGCCCAGGATTGCCAGTTGGTACCATCCAGCTTGGCGAGCTGAATGGACGGAGGGAAGACGAGTGTGAAGGAAGCCATTTGTGAGATGTTTGATAAAAAAATCTGGTTCCGAGGAGCAGTCAGAACCAGTCCAGATCTTGATAGGAAAGGTAGCGGTCCAGCCATAAGAGCGCTATACTCCATAACACTTAAAGTGTCACGCCCCAGGTGTGCGACTTTGGAGTGCCAACTTGTAAAAGTACTATGTAATGTAAACTAGACCCCTTCTCAAGACTAGCCTGTTACCACGTGGACCTTGCAAGAAGGGCAAGCAGTCTTAGTGATAGCTTTAATCAGGGTCAAGCAGAGTCACGTCTGGGGTACTTCCCGGTGAAGGGTTTCCCGGAGAGCATGTCCTAACCTTTAGGCCATCCTCAGGGGCTACTCAGGTTCACTGGTAGCCTTGAGAGGGGCAGTGCCCTAGAGAGGAGCCAACAGCGAGTTCCAAGAGGAAAGATGAGGATCAACTCCAGCATCATTTCCAATTGCCATCTGTGGAGTCTCTAGACCAGACCATTAAGGGTCCTAGCACTGATGTATAGTACTTTTACTTATAGTAGCGACCTCTAGTTGTGTCAGAGGGAAGGACTTCTTGGTTTGACTATTTACCAGGCCTTCACACCCCTTAAAGAGACCCAGGTATTAACCGAGTATCTCCCAACCATTAAGGTGGCCTATAGCCGCAAGGGTCTTCCCCTATTGGCCTAATAAATCCGGACGAAAACTGGGAGGCAGAAAATAAGTAGTGAGGAAATGCGCACAGGGGAACTTAAGGTCGCGTCTGCTGACTTAACAGCTCCCTAGCGCCTTTCACAAGAACCTCCTGAGAGGCTAGCCAGTATTGGCATGACATTCAAATAATGCCGGTGGACAAGAAAGGAATGTGTCGAAAGAAGAGGATAGAGGATGCTCACTTGATATGGGAAAGAAACAGCAAGGTGTGGTGCAGAGAGCAAGAGTGACACGAGGTAGATCTGGAACACGACTGTTAGTATGAGCGTCCAGGGCCCATAACCTGTTGAGCGGGCAGCACTAACAGCGTGATAAGTAGCAAAGGGCTAAGACACAAAAGCAACTTCAGAGGTAGAAGAAACTCTCTATAGCAGCGCTACACACCTAAGACACAAAAGCACTAAGCTACTGTCAGCATAAGGTGATGAGGC
Organism: Lactarius vividus; assembly: GCA_021527035.1. Taxonomy (NCBI): domain Eukaryota; kingdom Fungi; phylum Basidiomycota; class Agaricomycetes; order Russulales; family Russulaceae; genus Lactarius; species Lactarius vividus. Next base: position 14,452 of record JAKELG010000195.1, on the reverse strand, counting down.
TTTAGTAAAGAAGGACTTACACTTCAGAGGTAGAAGAAACTCTGAAGTGTGAGGGCGAAAATAGCAGACCTTATATACAGGATGCTTAGCTAATAATGGTCCGTGCACACTGGTGACTCAAACGAAATACACCTGGTCTGTGCGCCAGAGGGAGAAATGCCATTGGAGGGCAGAGAACAATAAAACTGCCTAAAGCGGATAAGTATGGTATCTTAACAATAAGAACAATAAGAACCAAATATGGATCTAATAATAAAGATAAACAATAACCGGTCCGTACAAGTCCAGAAGTCCATAATCTAACCATAAGGGTCAGATACCATATAAGGAAGGGAATGACTCAATCATATCCCACGAGACATGTGACTTGAATCAGTCGCGTCTCAACAGGACTACCCCGAGCCCTCTTTATGAAGGTATACGAATTAGATGAACCTCACACATTCAAGGACTGGAAGAGATGCGCATTACATTGGCAAAACAATACATCCATATGAAGGCACGTCTCAACAACTTCAAAAGCAAAACACCTCCATCATCAGCCCAACCCGGCTGGAGGCCACAACCTCCCAACTGGGGACCGCCAAGGGGACCACTGCCACCTAGATATGACCCAAACGCGATGGATACATCAGCCGACAGAACCCATGCACATGTCACGGAAGTAGGGGATCCCAATAGGCCCTTCATCCCCAGACCACAATGAGGAGGATTTGGAAGAGGAGGAGGACCACCACCTTGAGACATGAGGACAGTCGTTTGCTACAACTGTAACCGACCAGGACACTTCTCACGAAATTGTCAGCAGCCTTGCTTGAGACCCACCACGAGTTGGATGACTGAAACTGACTATTATACGCAAGAAGAACCACCAGTTCAAGCAAGAGCCACTACTGCAGCACCGCCACAACAAAGAGCAAAAGACTGGCTGGCCAGAGTAGCAGGAGAAATGGATGACATTAAAGACCTCATCCTCCAAGAAATGTGGGGGAAGGAGGGTTTTCAGAACGCCTGAACCCATCGGCCTGGGTGAGGGCAGTTAATTGTAACTCTGTAATCATGACTCACTATTGATCATTTCGAATTCCAGTCTCGATTCACACAAGTTACGCAATGGCCAACATTAAAACCCTCGTAGATTCGGGGGCCACAGATAATTTCATACAACCATCGTTCGCCAAAAGGATGGGCCTCAGTTTACAACCATTGGAACACCCACGAAAAATATGGAATATAGATAACACCGAGAACAAAGCAGGCAGTATCACCCAATACATGGATCTCGACGTTCAGACTAACCAAAAATGGCAGAAAATGCACTTCCTAGTCACTGACATAGGAAATGAAGATCTAGTACTTGGATACCCCTGGTTAGCCACCTACGAACTGACAATCAACTGGAGATATGCTACCATTCATGAAAAGATGCTCCCTGTAGTCATCCGATCTCTCAATCCCAAGAATGAGTACCATGTCATCGGTGCTGCTATAACTGAACACGAGAAGCAAAACATTGTAAGAGAGCTCGACGAAGAATGCCAAGCACATACCACGGCCACAGAGTTGGCCATTGAAGCTAAGCAAAACATATCCACAGCCTATCACCCTAGGTGTAACATCTACCATGGATGTTGGCCTGACTTAGGTGTCTGTGTAACATGGGTTCCCTTCGGGTCGAAAGCGGTGGTTGTCGGGAGAGTCAGGGAATACCGCGGGATGGCGCTGGTAGGCTCCGAGGTGGTCATGGTAAGTGTAAAGAGGAAGGTCGAGAGGGACATTTGGCGGAACAGAAGGGACTTTACGGATATGCCTCCAACTAGGATGGTCGACGATGTAGTAGCACTTGTAAGGCCTTGTGGTTCGAGAGTTGAGGTACTCAAAGACGAGATGACACATAGTACCAGGCGGGTAAGTAACAGTCGGCGCATCCACCATTCACGAAGGAACTGGGGAGTAGAGGTCACAGGGATCCCTTCTTGGTCTAAGGGATATGCCAGAGCGAGTTCACTTAAGGGTTCCTCAGAGCCCTTAGCACAGAAGACAAGTTAAGACTGTGGTATTTGAAGAAGACCAAGATGGGGATCCTGGTCCGTAACACTACAAGCTTAAATACATGTAAGGGAACCAGTTCTGGCTCTGCTTGAACTTGTAAGTAACCAATAGCGTAAGTAGCATGGTCTAACAATAGAATCCACAGTCGGTATTGTAATCTGAGTCATGTACAACAATAGTGAGCATCAGTCAGCATGGTAATCCACAACACGTACAACAATAGAAAGCTATCAGTCAGCCAAACACGAGGCAGCTAGATCCGAAGTCCATGACATATTACTACCGGCATGCTGAGTCATCATGAACACGTCAGAGTCTGAAGCCGGGCCAGGCAGTCCAAAACCGAAATGTAACATCACCCCCTTTTCAGGATCAAGCCCCAGCTTGACCACGCATGACTGCCAACGGGTTAGTGCCCACTTCGTGAAGGGCCCTGATCCGCGCTATCTCCTTGGCGTCCTGCTCTGCCTTGGGTCCGAGATGAAGCGAGGCCCGCTCGTTCTCAATACGATCTACCGCATGCACTCGCTGAAGATGGGTGACACACCTGTTGTGCTCTATCTCGATCCGCTCCAGCTTCATCTGCTCGGCAGCCACTCGGTGTTGCTGAGCGCGCCATCCCAGTGTCATGCATTGGTAGCGGTGGACCTCCGCTATAAGGGTTGCATCCTTCATGTGCAGGAGCACCTGGTTGACCGAATCGACTAGTCCTGCATCGGAGAGCAGGAACGTGAGGTTGTTGTCTGTCACAATTTCTCTTCTCTTTTCTCTTGGACGCTCTCGTTCCTTACTTCTTACTTCTCTACCCCACCTTGATACGCCCATAACTCCTTATGTGCTCAACCGTTTCTGATGATCTTTTCGCCGCACGATACTTCTTTACGCCCCCTTCCTTGTATATCAAAGTTCACGGCGCTCCGGGCTCAGCTGACTCACGTATGACCCCGTGCAATCACCCTGTTTCTTACTATAGCTATGTCTTTGTTCTACTTCTGTTCGAGATCCGTATATCGCGCCATATGTTTGTTATGTACAAACATCCTGTACTAGTATATAAGTCGCACACTACCTAGCTTGTACGGTAGACTTGACTTCTTGTGTAATACCACATCGTTGTCTGTCCACAAACGACTTTACACTCGCTGTTTTGCTTGAGCACGACTTTGGTTCGCTTGTACGCTTGAACCCCAGAATCCCTGATTACCACCCACAAGTCTGAGGAGACCGTTGGGTGCTTATTCATCATCAAACTCAGTCCTAACCGACTGCTTCACGTCCTGTTACCTCAGCTTGAACGACTTAGTGACGCGCACACAGCACATAACGTTCCTGTGGTAACGTTACATTAAGTCAAGTCTCGCAACCCTGGTGACTAGTAGGAGTCACATGAAGTTCCAACCGCAGTACATCGACTGATACCTGACAGATGAGCTCTCCAGCCATGAGAAGGGTGCAGTAATCTGGGAAGAAATCCACAATCAAGAGGGATATTTCATCTTCGACGCAAAAAACCAAGAATACCACCAGGTCCACTACTTTGACAATCTTCACATTTGGGCCTACATCGACTACGACCCAAAGCAAGGATGGTGGTATGCTTACAAACCTGTCCCTCCACAATTTGGTGCAGGACCCCTCGGGTCAACCAACATCACCGGCATCAACATCGACCCAGACGAATCAACCACCCTTACCCCCATACAGCCAGAGATGGCCACCCACACTCAGGTCACCACCAGCCTTACTACCGTGGGAGCCTCTGGCTCGGGCGGTGGAGGAACACATGTTGCAGGAGGTGGATCGTCTGCTCAGACGAGCAGAGCAACTCATAGCTCTAGCGCCCAGCCGGCAACGGGGTCGAGCAGTGGCCCAGCTGCTGGATCTAGTGGAGGCATACATGGTAGCGGTGGAGGCCCACTGGGCGGCGGTGCCCCTGGTGGCAGCGGAGGTGGTCCGGGTGGAGGAGCCCCTGGTGGCGGTCCCCCAGGAGGAGGTGCGCTCCCCATGGCCCATCCCAGGGCAGTACCAGCACCGGGAGGGGGCAAGCTTGGGGGCAACCTACCACCCATCTTTGATGGAAATCGAGAGGAGAGTCGAAACTTCCTTTGATCCTTTCAAATTTATCAAGGAATGAACCCCACCGTAGACCAGCTCACGATACCCTACTCACGAGCCATGACCTTCCTCTCCTACATGAGGGGGCATCTGGTAGACGACTGGGTGGATGAGCAGACTGCATGGCTGGATGCTCAAATCGCAGGAGGAGTACTGCACAACCAAGAGAACCTATGGAACACGGTCTTGGACTGGTTCACGAATGCCTACACCGACACCACCGAACGAACCAGAGCATGCCAAGAAATCGACAAACTAAAGATGATTGGCGAAGACATCAACACGTACATCGCCAAATTCCAGAACCTCGCAACAAAAGCCGGCTATAATCCTGACGAAGCCAATGTCATCGAAAAGTTCCAAGCGGGACTCCCGGACAACCTCATAATCAACGCCATACGCTTCCAACACCCCATCATATGGGACCAATGGAAAGCGGCAGCAAGGCTTCAGCAAGCCGAATACCTTATGCTGAAACCTCGCCTCACACATAATTGACAAAATGAAAAACGAGGTGGTCACACTTGAGACCAATGGGTCCAAGCCCTTAATAAGGCACGTGACCCAAACACCATGGATATTAGCCACACTAGAGCCTGTGTGACCCTCACAGATGCTGAGAAGCAAAGGAAGGTCACAGAGGGGAGGTGTTTCCGATGCGGAGAAAAGGGTCATGTGTCGCGTAATTGCCCACAAAAAGGCACTCACACTGCTCAGACCACAAGCGACGGAGGAGCGCCTCCTCCTGTCCCCTCTACCTCCACAGTACCGACTCCCCCCCTCGTTACTCGAGTCGCCATATCAGCAAACCGCGTACTGTCGAATGATGAAGCGGCTGACGCTCAGATCGCAGCACTGGCCACTCAGCCAAAAGAAGTGCGGGACCTCCTGGTGGAGAAGCTTTTTGGAGGAAAGGATTTTCCGAACACCTAAACCCGTCGGCCTGGGCAAGGGCGCTACACGTGTATTATAGCAGATATCGATCTATGCGAATCCCAGTTCTTTTCAAATCTGCGAACGCGACGGCCGAACAACAGGTCCTTTTGGACTCTGGAGCAACCAACAATTTTATTTGTTCGGAACTGCTCAAACGAACGCATCTCGGAACCCGACCCGTCTCTACCCCCATCACCATATGGAACGTGGATGGGACTTACAACCGAGACGGCGCGATAACCCAGTACACCGATTTGGCGGTGCGGACTGGTGAGCGCATGAAGATGCTTCGTTTCCTGGTCACCAACCTAGGAAAGGACGAAGCGATCCTGGGCTACCCCTGGTTCTCGGCCTTTGAGCCTGAGATAGAATGGAGAAATGCCACGCTAAACGAGAATTTCCAACCCATTGTAATCTCAAGTCTGAACCTCCAGAGTGACGCCATGCCAATGGAAGCCACCATCAGGGCTCTCACGGTGTATGGGCTCGACGAAGAGGCTTGGGAACAGGTTGCGAACGAAGAACTGGAGCCGAGTATCGCCTTCCTGTGAAAAACGACGACAGCATCAGAACTTGCTCAACAGGAAGCGGCAAAATGGCAGGATCGGACATTCGAGGAAATGGTTCCTCTAGAATATTGACTATACCGAAAGGTGTTTAGCGAGGAAGCGTCGCACCAATTCCCCCCACCCCATGTGTGGGACCACGCCATTGAACTACTCCCCGATGCACCCGCCGCCCTTGACTGCAAGGTATACCCCCTGACGACCACTGAAGGAGAGGTGCTCACAGCCTTCCTTAACGAACAACTTGAAAAAGGGTACATCTGCCCTTTGAAGTCCGCTTATGCATCACCCTTCTTCTTTATCAAGAAAAAGGATGGGAAATTACGCCCAGTACAAGACTACCGACGTCTCAATGAACTCACCATGAAAAACCACTACCCCCTTCCCCTCATTCCAGAGCTTGTGGACCGCATCCGAACTGCACAGTTGTACTCGAAACTAGACATCCGATGGGGGTACAACAATGTCCGCATCCAGGAAGGAGACGAGTGGAAAGCCGCATTTAAAACCAATCAGGGATTATTCAAACCACACGTCATGTTCTTTGGCCTCACCAATTCCCCATCCACTTTCCAAATGATGATGGATACCATATTCCGTGACCTTATCCTGACAAACGAGGTCGTTGTCTATATGGACAACATCCTTGTTGCCACCGCCGACAACAAAAACCACCATTGGAAGGTCCTACATGCGGTGTTACGACTCTGCAAAGAGCACGACCTTTACGTGAAACCAGAGAAGTGCAAGTTCGAGGTCTACGAGACAGAGTACTTGGGACTCATTATTGGCCACGGATGGCTACGGATGGACCCTGTCAAGGTTTGGGGGATCCGGGAATGGCAACCCCCAAAAAGTCTTAAAGAGGTTCGCAGGTTCTTGGGATTCTGCAACTTCTACCGAAGGTTTATACGAGGGTTTTCCCAACTTGCTCAACCCCTTCACGACCTCACAAAAAAGGAAGTTCAATGGCATTGGGGTGACACACAACAGAACACCTTTGAAGACATTAAGAAGCGCATATGCAAGGAACCCGTACTATTGTTCCCAGACCTCAGGAAGCCATTCGAACTAGAAGTCGACGCATCAAATGTCGCGATAGGGGCGGTGCTTAATCAGCTAGTGTAACGTCTACCACGGACATTTGCCTGACTTAGGCACTGTTGTAACGTGGGTTCCCTCGAGGGTGGAATCTACGAATATCCGAGAGCGGGAAGACTGCGGGATGAGGCTGATACGTGCCGGTGGAATCTCTATATGTATAGAGGGTCTCTTCTATCGGTACTCCGTTAGGCGGGGACGGGACGGTGTGGACGTATTCCCAATTGAGGTTGTCGACGATGTAGTAGCAGTGAGTTGGTCGAGCAGTTCTGGAGTTGAGGTACTCGAATACGAGATGACACGTGGTACCGGGCGGATATGGCACAACTGGCGAATCTACCATTCACAAGGAAAGATGGAGATGAAGTCACGGGGATCCCTCTTGGTCGTCAAAGGGATATACCGGAGCTAGCTCACTTAGGGACACTGCGAGTCCCTAGCACAGAAGACGAGTGAAGAGTGGTATTGGAAGAAGACCAAGATGGAGATCCCGGTCTGTACTACTGTGTGTTTAAATACAAGTAAGGAAGCCAGTTCTAGCTCCGCTCGAACTCGTAAGTAACCAATAGCGTAAGTAACGTATTCTAATAATAGAATGCGCAGTCGTCATCGTAATCAGAGACACGTACAACAATAGAGGCATCAGTCAGCAGGCGTAATTGGTAACACGTACAACAATAGAGGTCATCAGTCAGCTGAAACACGAGGCAACAAGATCCGAAGTCCATGACACATTACTCCCGACATACCGAGTCATCACGAGTACGTCAGAGTTCACAACCGGGCCGGGCAGTCCACGAACGAAACGTAACATCACCCCCTTTTCAGCGTCAAGCCCCAGCTTGACCACGCATGACGGCTAGTGGGTTGGTGCCCACCTCTCGCAGCGCCCTGATGCGCGCGATCTCCTCCGCGTCCTGTTCGGCCTTGGGCCCTCGATGGAGCGAGGCTCGAACATTCTCGATGCGGTCCACTGCATGCGCCCGCTGAAGTCGGGCAACGCACCTGTTGCGCTCTATCTCTATGCGCTCCATCTTCATCTGTTCCGCCGCTACTCGATGTTGTTGTCCCCGCCACCCGAGTGTCATGCAGCGGTATCGGTGGATCTCGGCCATAAGGGTCGCATCCTTCATGTGAAGGAGCGCCTGGTCGACCGAATCGACTAGACCGGCGTCGGAGAGCAGGAACGTGAGGTCGTCGTCGGTGTAAGTGGGGGCAGAGGACTGTTCGTCGTAGTAGGGGACAGCGTGGACAGGCTTCCCGTACTGCTGGTTGCAGTTGGCCCTGAAGGCCAAGACAAAGGGGTCGGCGGTGAGGATGAGCTGAGTATACCGGGCCGGCCAAAGACGTTCCTGAGCGTCGCGAATCTGAAAGGGAATGTAATGGACTCCCCTGTTGAACTGGTACCCCCTTGGAGGGGGTGTTTCCGCCCGACTCTCGGCCTCCTGCATAAGTTCCTCCTCTTGATCGCGGCGAACCGCGGATGGATGTGGCGTCGGTAGTGTGATAGCTTCCCCGGTGGGTCCGCAAAGCGGGGGGGTTTCCGAGTGTGTCGTGGTGAGATGGGTGGCGTAACGTAGATACTGATGCGCTTCGAGGCGTTCCTGCCGGGTCGTATGGGTCCCCGCCCTTCGTCGGGGCCTGGCGGGGAGACTGGTCGACTGGGCACGTAGCCCTGTTGTTCGTCGCCCGAGGGAGTGGGTGCTCTGGTGGGGATGTACTGGGAGGCGAGTCGGCTGGGCTGATTGGTCTCGGAATAAACAGTGGGGGTCGGCGAAGGAATTGGGGATGGCCCGGGGGAAGGAGGACGACTTCCTCGTTGGTGAAGGGCGAGGGTAGTCGACAGGGGTGACGATGGCGTGGACTGTACTCGGTAAGGTGCCGAAAGTTCGGTGTTGACGACATAGCGGAAGTTGACTGGGGAGGAGGAGCGCATGAGTAGATGGGCTAGTGAAAGAGGAGAGTGGGGACGTCTCTTGGAGTTTCCCTGCGCTTATATGCACTTCTCTGGCGGGGTTGGAATTTTTGAACTCCCTTATCGTGTCATCGGCGAAGACGTCATCCTTATCGACCCACTGGTTGTCCGAGTCGGGGTATCCCTTCCATTTGACCAAGTATTGCAATTTGCGACTTCTGCCGAATCGCCGAGAGTCTAGAATCTTCTCGACTTCGTATTCTTCTTCTCCACCTACTAGATCCGGTGGTGGGCGCTGATAATTGGGTCCGTGCGTGGGTGTTTCGCGATAAGGTGTCAGGAGGTCCACGTGGAACACTGGGTGAATCTGCCACTGCATGGGAAGTTCCAGGCGGTAATTGACTGCGGACATCACCTGAACAATCTTAAAGGGGCCGTGGCGTCGTGCCGCTAGTTTTGCTGTTGGTTGGTGCGTGCATAAGTGGCGTCCTTCTAGCCACACTTGATCTCCGATTTGGAACTTGGGCGTATCTTTGGCCTTGATCCACCCTTGCTGCGCTTTGATCATCAGTGACTGCGCGCGTTGTCGGAGTTCCTTGAATTGTTTGACCCTGAGTGCCACTTGCGGGATTGGTGACGGCCTATCGGTCCAATCAGCGCGGGGGTTATACCCCATGAGGAGCTGGAAAGGAGATTCCTTAGTGGTTTCGCTAGGCCAATTGTTGTGGGTAAACTCAGCCATGGGGAGATAGTGTATCCAATCATCCTGTCGTTCGTTGACCCAAAATCGTAAGTATTGTTCTAGCCATTGGTTCGTACGTTCCGATTGTCCATCAGTGCGGGGATGATATGCCGTAGAAATGTTCTGTTCAATGCCTAGGATTTTGCACAACTCCCGCGTGAATTTTGACGCGAACCGGGGGTCCCTATCGCTGATGATCTTTCCGGGTAAGCCAAATCTGGGGAACACGTGTTTGACGTAGAGGGCGGCCGTTCCTTCTGCCGATATCTCTTCCTGGCATGGGATAAAGAGGGACATCTTCGTGCAGTCGTGGTCCGTTATCGTAAGGATCGTATCGCAGTTCTGTGCTTCGGGAAGTTTAGTGATGAAGTCAAGTGCTATGGTTTCAAATGGCATAGCTTCGGGTTTTGGGAATATTGGGCGTAGTGGTGCCTTGATGGCCCTAGTGTTGACTTTGATTCTTTGACAATCGGCGCATCCTTTGACATAGTCTGTGACTTCATTCCTAAGGCCCGGCCACCAATAGTATCGTTCTATGAGTTTGATGGTTTGACTGATTCCCGGGTGTCCGTATACTGGTGGGTCGTGATGGTTTTTGACAAGTTCCCTTTTCTCTAGGAGTCCCCCTATGACCACTCGACGTCCGTCTTTGTACCAGGTGCCTTCAATCTTTTTCAGTCCATGTGGGTCTATCCAGGGTCGGAGTTTGTCGTTGTCTTGGGCGTACACCGGGTTTACTTTTTCCATCTCTTGCACCGAGATTATGGCGTTGATTCGAAGAGGGTCTTCTGTTACGTTTCGTTCCCGGACTGCCCGGACCGGTCGTGGACTCTGACGTATTCGCAATGACTCGGTATGTCAGACGTAATGTGTCATGGACTTCGGATCTCGCTGCCTCGTGTTTGGATGACTGATGCTCGTTATTGTTGTACGAGATGATGATTACTATGCTGACTGATAGCCTCTATTGTTGTACGTGTTTCGGATTACGACGACGACTGCGCATTCTATTATTAGGATACGCTACTTACGCTATTGGCTACTTACGAGTTCGAGCGGAGCTGGAACTAGCTCCATTACTTGTATTTAAGTTCGTAGTAGTACGGACCAGGATCCCCATCTTGGTCTTCTTCCAATACCACTGTCTGACTCGTCTTCTGTGCTAAGGGCTCGCAGTCGCCCTTAAGTGAACTAGCTCCGGCATATCCCTTATAGACCAAGGGGATCCCCGTGACACTGTCTCCATCTTCCACTGTGAATGGTAGATTCGCCAGTCGTACCTTATCCGCCCGGTACCACGTGCCACCTTGTCTTCGAGTACCTCAACGCCCGAACCGCTCGACCAACTCACTGCTACTATATCGTCGACAACCTTCAGTGGGAATACGTCCACACCGTCCCAAGTCCGCCCGCAGGAGTACCCATAGAAGAAACCCTTTACACGTATAGGGATTCCACCGGCACGTATCAACCTCATCCCGCAGTCTTCCCACTAGCGGACGTACACAGATTCTACCCTCGCGGGAACCCACGTTACAACAGCGCCTAAGTCAGGCCAACGTCCGTGGTAGACGTTACACTTCCGTCGTATCTATTGCTGCGGCCCTGACGAAGATGTCATCGGGTAGCACCGTGACTTGGTCGTTATCTTTTTCCCCTTGGTCGTAGTCTGGGCGTCTAGATAGGGCGTCGGCTCGTCCGTTTGCCGTTCCTTTAATGTGGTGAATCTCGATGTCATACTCAGAGAGTTCTAGTACTTCCCGTGCTACTCGGCGACTTATCTTTTGCGGGGAGCGCCAGTACTGGAGGTTCATGTGGTCTGAGAATACTTTGATCTTATGCGGTGATCCTGCTAGGTAATGGCGCCAATTCCGAAGTGCCTTCACGATTGCCAAGAGTTCCAGGTCGTAGATGTCGTAGTTCCGTTCCGCTGTGCTGAGCGTGTTCGAGTAATATGCAATGGGGTGTCTCTTGCCATCTTCTTTGCGTTGGAGTAGTACTGCTCCTACTGCAAACCCGGAGGCGTCCACTTCTAATTCGAATTGGTCTTCGAGTTTGGCGTGTGCGAGAACTGGTTCTTCCGTGACGAGTTTCTTGATTTTGTCGAACGCTTCTTGTTCTGTAGCCGTCCATGTCCATTCCGTGTCTTTTCGCGTGAGTTTGTTGAGGGGACGGGCGTGTGTGGCAAAGTTTCGAATGAAAGCGCGGTAAAAGTTACAGAAGCCTAGGAACGATCGCACCTGTTTGACGTTTTTGGGGTTTGGCCAGTCTTTGATGCCGGAAATTTTGACAGGGTCCATGCGTGTCACCCCCTTTTCAATGATTACCCCCAGGTAATCGATGCTTGGCGCGTGGAAGATGCATTTTTCCGGTTTGAGGAATAGGTCGTTTTCTTCTAGTAAGTCCAGGATGTCGTGTACCGCGTTGATGTGTGCTTGTTCCGTGGATCGGGTTGCTATGCCTATGTCGTCCATGTATACTCTGATGGTTGTGCCCTTCGTTTCGTGATACGCGATAAGGTCCTTGCAGATTTCGTTCATCATGGTTTGGAAGGTCGCCGGGGAGTTGGTTAGCCCAAAGAACATTACCGTTGGCTCGAAAAGTCCGTATTTGGTTTTGAACGCAGCTTTTTCCTGGTCTCCTTCTTTGATCCTTATGTTGTTGTAGCCCCATCGAATGTGTTACGTCTCGTTCTCGGACTGCTCGGCCCGGTCGTGGACTCTGACGTATTCGCGATGACTCGGTATGTCAGATGTAATGTGTCATGGACTTCGGATCTTACTGCCTCGTGTCTCGGCTGACTGATGATCCCTATTGTTGTACGTACTAACGATTACGCCTGCTGACTGATGACCCCATTGTTGTACGTGTTGTGGATTACGACGACGACTGTGTATCCTATTATTAGAATACGCTACTTACGCTATTGGCTACTTACAAGTTCGAGCGGAGTTGGAACTAACTCCCTTACATGTATTTAAGCTCGTAGTATTACAGACCAGGATCCCCATCTTGGTCTTCTTCGAATACCACCTTCTAACTTGTCTTCTGTGCTAAGGGCCTGCAGTCGCCCTTAAGTGAACTAGCTCCGACATATCCCTTAGAGACCAAGAGGGATCCCCGTGACACTATCTCCATATTCCTTCGTGAATGGTAGATTCGCCGATAGTACCTTATCCACCCGGAACCACGTGTCACCTCGTCTTCGAATATCTCAACGCTAGAACCGCTCGTCCGACTCATTGCTACTACATTGTTGACAACCTTCAGTGGGAGTACGTCCACACTGTCCCAAGCCCACCAGCAGGAGTCCCCGTAGAAGAAACTCTCTACACGTATAGAGATTCCACCGGCACGTACCAACCTCATCCCGCAGTCTTTCCACTAGCGGATACACGCAGATTCCATCCTCGAGGGAACCCACGTTACAACAGCGCCTAAGTCAGGCAAACGTCCGTGGTAGACGTTACAGAATGTCCAGTTTGGTGAATATGAATGCTCCGCTTAGGTCTGCGATGAGTTCCGGGATGAGCGGAAGGGGGTATTGATTGCGTATAGTCCAATTGTTGATGTTTTGGTAGTCCTGTACGGGGCGTAGCTTTCCGTCTTTCTTTTTGATGAAGAAAAAGGATGATGCGTACGGGGATTTGGAGGGTCTAATGTACCCTTTGGCCAGTTGTTCGTCGATCCATTCCTTGAGCGCTTTGTCTTCCGTTTGACTCATTGGGTAGATCTTGCAGTCGATCGTGTCCGGTGCGTTTGGTTTGAAGTCGATTGCGTGATCCCAGGGTTTTGATAGTGGGAAACGGTTTGATTCTTCTTCGCTGAAGATCTTGACGTGTCGCTGATATTCTTCTGGGACCGCTTTCTTCTCCGTATACTGCTTGGCTTCTATGGCCATTTCGGTTGACATTGTTGCCCTTAGACGCGTATCTTCGAGGTCGCATTCCCGTCGTAATTGTTCCTCGATCTTTTGTTTGTTGGGGAGTAGTAGTTTTTCGAGTACGAGTCGTGCTATGACCGGATCTATTCGTGGTTTTGTAGGGTTGATGGTGCGGAGGACGACTGGATACTCAGCTTCGTTAAGTGTAGCCGTTGCCCATTGGATATCGGGTTGGAAGGTCGCCAACCATGGGTATCCTAGTATTATGTCTTCTCCCCCTACGTCGGTCACCAGGAATCGCATTTCCTTGGCAACTCCTTTGGTTTGTACTTCTAGATCCACGCAGTGGGTAATCTTACCCCCTTTGTTATGCGTGCCGTCGATATTCCAGATCTTTCGATGACGGTCGAGTTCTTTAAGGCCTAGCCTCATTCTTTGGACGAAGTCTGGATGTATGAAGTTGTTAGTGGCTCCGGAGTCCACTAGTGCTCGTTTGTCGGCCATGGCGTAACTTGCGCGCAATGAAACTGGAACATGCATAGATTGATAGCGCGTTATGAATACAGAGTTACACCGTAATGCCCTTACCCAGGCCATCGGGTTCAGGCGCTTTGAAAATCCTCTCGCCCCAATAGGTCCCGAACTACCAAATCCCTGGCTTCATCGTCAAGGTTTCGTACTCCATTTATCCAGCTGGTCGCCCGTTCTTGCGGCGTATCAGTTGGTGGCGCGGGCGCCTCGGCTACTGCCGTTATCGTCCTCAATTGGATAGGGGTTCTTCTGCTACACTTTGAACTTCTTCGATGAATGCCCCACGTCCCTGGTGCGGCTGCCAGGTTGTGTTTGTGCGCTGGCGACGGGGTTGGCGACAATCACGTTGGAAGTGGCCTGCTTTGCCGCAATTGTAGCAGAGCAAGTTCTTCTTATCGATGATCCCCTGATTTGGGCGCCCTCCTTGTTGGGTGTACGGAGGTCTGGTGTAAATCGATTTCTTCGGATCCTGCGAGCCTGGCTCTGACTCTTCCCGGTGTGGTGTCCATGGCGTCAGGATGATTCCTGAATGCCTGCCATCCTTGGCGCGGCTGCTGTGGACGATTTGGGGCGTTGAACGTCCTGAGAGAATTATTGCCCGGCTTACCGGG
>JAKELG010000194.1:0-73528 GCA_021527035.1 Lactarius vividus | reverse complement strand
AGAAAAATGTCAACGAATGGGTTTATCCACTACCAAATGGGTCAAGCGTACAAAGCCAAACACGGGTCCCTACGACAAATGGATCTGGGAAGCCATCGAACTCGGCTTCCGTAACACATTCGCAGACAACTCTCGAGAAAGAGCGAGCCCAGCAAGAACTCCAGAAGGGATTCCGAATGGAAGGACAGGACATAGACCATACGTCGCCAAATTTGAAAAAGCGGTCAGGGAAGCCGGATATCGTTTCGACGACTCCTCGTCTTAGACAAGTTCACAAGTGGACTCCCGGTCGAACTTTACAAGAACGCCTACAACTTCCACAGCCCGAACACATACGCACAATGGAAAGTAGCAGCGCTAGAACAACAGCGCAAGTGGACGCACCTGCAAACGCGTTTGGGGGATGTAAACCCCCGGGACCCGGTAAGCCAGGCAATACCTCTCTTAGGACATTCAACGCTCAAATCGTCCCCAGCAACCCCCGTCAGGGATGGCAGGCGTTCAGAAACCACCCCGACGCCATGGACACCACGCCTGGAAGAGTCCGCGCTCGCCTAGCGGGATCAGAAGAATCGATTACGCCAAGCCCCCGTACACCCAACAAGGGGGACGACCCAAATCAGGGGGTCATCGATAAGAAGAACCTCCTCTCTGCTACAACTGCGGCAAGGCAGGGCACTTCCAAAGAGACTGTCGCCAACCCCGTCGCCCGCGCACTAACGCGAACTGGCAACCCCGCCAGGGACGTGGGGCCTTTATCGAAGAAATCCAAAGCGTGGCGGAAGAAGAACCCCTTATCCAATTTGAAGACGATAGCGGCAGTAGCCGAGGCGCCCGCGCCACCACTGATACGCCGCAAGAACGGGCGAGCAGCTGGATAAACGGAGTCCGAAACCTTGACGACGAAGCCAGGGACTTGGTAGTCAGGGACTTATTGGGGCGAGAGGATTTTCAAAGCGCCTGAACCCGACGGCCTGGGTGAGGGCATTACGGTGTAATTCTGTGTTCATAACGCGCTATCAATCTATGCATGTTCCAGTTTCATTGCGCGCAAGTTACGCCATGGCCGACAAAAGAGCACTAGTGGACTCCGGAGCCACAAACAACTTCATACATCCGGATTTCGTCAAACGAATGAGGTTAGGCTCCAGGGAGTTAGACCGTCATCGAAAGATCTGGAACATCGACGGCACACACAACAAAGGGGGCAAGATCACCCATTACGTGGATCTAGAAGTACAAACCAAGGGAATCGTCAAAGAAATGAGATTCCTAGTCACCGACGTAGGAGGGGAGGACATCATCCTAGGATACCCCTGGCTGGCAACCTTCCAACCCGACATCCAGTGGGCCACTGCCACCCTAAACGAAGCTGAGTACCCAGTAGTCCTGCGAACGACAAACCCCTCAAAGCCACGAATAGATCCGGTCATCGCCAGACTCGTACTCGAGAAGCTGCTACTACCAAACAAGCAGAGGATCGAGGAACAGCTCAAAAAGGAATGCGACCTCGAAGACACTCGCCTTCGCGCAACAATGTCAACGGAAATGGCGATCGAAGCCAAGCAATATACGGAAGCAAAAACGGGTACCGGAAGAATATCAAAGGCACGTCAAAATCTTTAGCGAGGAAGAATCGAATCGATTCCCACTATCAAAACCGTGGGATCACGCAATCGACTTCAAGCCGAACGCCCCGGACACCATCGACTGCAAGGTTTATCCCATGAGCCAAGCAGAAGACGTAGCGCTTAAAGATTGGATTGACGAACAACTGGCCAAGGATACATCAGACCATCGAAATCCCCGTACGCATCATCATTCTTCTTCATCAAAAAGAAGGACGGAAAACTACGCCCCGTACAGGACTACCGGAATATCAACAACTGGACCATACGCAACCAATACCCTCTCCCACTCATCCCAGAACTCATCGCCGATCTAAGCGGAGCTTTCATATTCACCAAACTGGACATCCGTTGGGGATACAACAACGTAAGGATCAAAGAAGGGGACCAGGAAAAGGCTGCGTTCAAGACGAAATACGGACTCTTCGAACCAACGGTAATGTTCTTCGGACTGACTAATTCCCCGGCGACCTTCCAAACCATGATGAACAAATCTGCAAAGACCTTATCGCGTATCATGAAACAAAGGGGACGACCATTAGGGTATACATGGATGACATAGGCATAGCAACTCGATCAACGGAACAGGCACATATCGACGCGGTACACGACATACTAGACCTCTTGGAAGAAAACGACTTATTCCTCAAACCGGAAAAGTGCATCTTCCACGCCCCTAGCATTGATTACCTGGGGGTAATCATTGAAAAGGGGGTGACACGCATGGACCCTGTCAAAATTTCCGGCATCAAGGACTGGCCAACCCCCAAAAACGTCAAACAGGTGCGATCATTCCTAGGCTTCTGCAATTTTTACCGCGCTTTCATTCGAAATTTTGCCACACACGCACGACCCCTCAACAAACTCACACGCAAAGACACCGAATGGACATGGAACACCGCGGAACAAGAAGCGTTCGACAAAATCAAGAAGCTTGTCATGGAAGAACCGGTATTAGCACACGCTGAACTCAAAGATCAATTCGAATTGGAAGTAGACGCCTCAGGATTCGCAGTAGGAGCAGTGCTACTCCAGCGAAAAGAAGACGGCAAAAGACACCCTATAGCCTACTACTCCAACACCCTCAGCGCAGCAGAAAGAAACTACGACATCTACGACCTGGAATTGCTAGCAATCGTCAAAGCACTAAGGAACTGGCGACATTACCTAGCAGGATCCCCGCACAAGATCAAAGTCTTCTCAGATCACATGAACCTCCAATATTGGCGCTCCCCGCAAAAGATAAGCCGCCGAGTAGCCCGGGAAGTACTAGAACTCTCTGAATATGACATCGAGATTCACCATATCAAAGGGACGGCAAACGGAAGAGCCGACGCCCTATCTAGACGCCCAGACTACGACCAGGGAGAAGGCGACAACGACCAGGTGACTGTACTACCAGATGAAATCTTCGTCAGGGCCGCAGCAATAGATACCACGGAAGACCCCCTCCGCATCAACGCCACCATCTTGGTACAAGAAATGGAGAAGACAAACCCGGTATACGCCCAGGACGAAGACAAACTCCGACCCTGGACAGACCCACACGGACTGAAGAAGATCGAAGGAACCTGGTACAAAGACGGACGCCGAGTAGTCACGGGAGGACTCCTAGAAAAGAGGGAACTCATCAAGAACCACCACGACCCTCCGGTATACGGACACCCAGGAATCAGCCGAACGATCAAACTCGTGGAAAGATACTACTGGTGGCCGGGCCTTAGGAACGAGGTCATGGAATATGTCAAAGGCTGCGCCGACTGCCAGCGCATCAAAGTCAACACCAGGGCCATCAAAGCACCACTACGCCCAATTTTCCCAAAACCCGAAGCTATGCCATTTGAAACTATCGCCCTTGACTTCATCACTAAACTTCCAGAAGCACAGGGCTGCGACACGATCCTCACGATAACGGATCATGACTGCACGAAAATGTCCCTCTTTATCCCCTGTCAAGAAGAAATCTCGGCCGAAGGCACAGCCGCACTGTATGTCAAACATGTGTTCCCCCGATTCGGACTCCCGGGCAAAATCATCAGTGACCGAGACCCCCGATTTGCTTCCAAATTCACACGGGAACTATGCAAGATACTTGGCATCGAACAGAACATCTCCACGGCCTACCATCCGAGGACGGACGGACAGTCAGAACGCACAAATCAATGGCTGGAGCAATACCTGCGGTTCTGGGTCAATGAGCGACAAGACGACTGGATCCATTATCTTCCCATGGCTGAGTTCACGCATAATAACTGGCCCAGCGAGACCACTAAAGAATCTCCGTTCCAGCTTCTTATGGGATACAATCCTCGTGCTGATTGGACCGATAGGCCATCCCCGATACCCCAAGTGGCGTTAAGGGTCAAACAGTTCAAGGAACTCCGCCAGCGCGCGCAGTCACTGATGATCAAAGCGCAGCAGGGGTGGATCAAGGCCAAAGATACGCCCAAATTCCAAATCGGAGATCAAGTGTGGCTTGAAGGACGCCACCTACGTACGCACCAGCCAACGGCAAAACTCGCGGCGCGACTGCCACGGACCCTTTAAGGTCGCTCAGGTGATGTCCGCAGTTAACTATCGATTAGAGCTTCCCACGCAGTGGCAGATACACCCAGTGTTCCATGTGGACCTCTTGACGCCTTATCGCGAAACACTCACGCACGGGCCCAATTATCAGCGCCCACCGCCAGACTTGGTTAGCGGCGAAGAAGAATACGAGGTCGAAAAGATTCTGGACTCGCGGCGCTTCGGCAGAAGTCGCAAGCTTCAATACCTAGTCAAGTGGAAGGGATACCCCGACTCGGACAACCAATGGGTCGATAAGGATGACGTCTTCGCCGATGATGCGATAAGGGAGTTCAAAAATTCCAACCCCGCTAGAGAAGTGCATATAAGCGCAGGGAAACTCCAAGAGACGTCCCCATCTCCCTCTTCCAATAGCCCATCTACTCATGCGCTCCTCCTCCCCAGTCAACTTCCGCTATGTCGTCAACACCGAACTTTCGGCACCTTACAGAGTACAGTCTACGCCATCGTCACCCCTGTCGACTGCCCTCGCCCTTCACCAACGAGGAAGTCGTCCTCCTTCCCCCGGGCCATCCCCAGTTCCTTCGCCGACCCCCACTGTTTATTCCGAGACCAATCAGCCCAGCCGACTTGCCTCCCAGTACGTCCCCACCAGAGCGCCCACCCCCTCGGGCGACGAACAACAAGGCTATGTGCCCAGTCGACCAGTCTCCCCGCCAGGCCCCGACGAGGGCGGGGACCCGTACGACCCGGCGGAGCGCCTCGAGGCGCATCAGTATTTACGTTACGCCACCCATCTCACCACGACACACTCGGAAACCCCCCCGCTTTGCGGACCCACCGGGGAAGCTATCACACTACCGACGCCGCATCCATCCGCGATTCGCGGCGATCCAGAAGAGGAATCTGTGCAGGAGACCGAGAGTCGTGCGGAGACCCCCCCTCCCAGGGGGTACGAAGTACAACAGGGGAGTCCATTACATTCCCTTCCAGATTCGAGACGCTCAGGAACGTCTTTGGCCGGCCCGGTATACTCAGCTCATCCTCACCGCCGACCCCTTCGTCCTGGCCTTCCGGGCCAACTGCAATCAGCAGTACGGGAAGCCTGTCCACGCTGTCCCCTACTACGACGAACAGTCCTCTACCCCCACTTACACCGACGACGACCTCACGTTCCTGCTCTCCGATGCAGGACTAGTCGACTCGGTCGACCAGGCGCTCCTTCACATGAAGGATGCAACCCTCATGGCGGAAGGTCCACCGCTACCGATGCATGACGCTCGGATGGCGAGGACAGCAACATCGAGTAGGCAGCGGAGCAGATGAAGCTGGAGCGTATCGAGATCGAGCGCAACAGGTGCGTCGCCCGACTCCAGCGAGCCCATGCGGTGGACCGCATAGAGAACGAGCGGGCCTCATCTTCATCGAGGGCCCAAGGCGGATCAGGATGCGGAGGAAATTGCTCGCATCCGGGCGTTACGCGAGGTAGGCACCAACCCGCTCGCCGTCATGCGTGGTCAAGCTGGGGCTTGACGCTGAAAAGGGGGTGATGTTATGTTCTGTCTCGGACTGCTCGGCCCGGTTGTGGACACTGACGCATTCGTAATGACTCGATGTGTCGGGAGTAATACGTCATGGACTTCGGATCTTACTGCCTCGTGTTTCGGCTGACTGATGACCTCTATTGTTGTACGTGTGACTGATTACGATTGCTGACTGATGACTCTATGGTTGTACGTGTTTCGGATTACGAGTACGACTGCGGATTCTATTATTAGGATACGCTACTTACGCTACTGGCTACCTACGAGTTCGAGCGGAGCTAGAACTGGCTCCCTTACTTGTATTTAAGTCCATAGTAGTACGGACCAGGATCCCCATCTTGGTCTTCTTCGAATACCACTTTCTAACTCGTCCTCTGTGCTAAGGGCCCGCAGTCGCCCTTAAGTGAACTAGCTCCGGCATATCCCTTAGAGACCAAGAGGGATCCCCGTGACACTATCTCCATCTTCCGTCGTGAATGGTAGATTCGCCAGTAGTGCCTTATCCGCCCGGAACTACGTGCCATCTCGTCTTCAAATATCTCAACGCTAGAACCGCCCGTCCGACTCACTGCTATTACATCGTCGACAACCTCCAGTGGGAATACATCCACACCGTCCCAAGCCCACCAGCAGGAGTCCCTGTAGAAGAAACCCTCTATATGTATAGAGATTCCACCGGCACGTATCAACCTCATCCCGCAGTCTTCCCGCTAGCGGATACACGCAGATTCCACCCCCGAGGGAACCCACGTTACAATAGCGCCTAAGTCAGGCAAACGTCCGTGGTAGATGTTACACTTAGCTAATAATGGTCTGTGCACACTGGTGATCCAAACAAAATACACCTGGTCTGTGCGCCAGAGGGAGAAATGCCATCGGAGGGCAAAGAACAATAGAGCTGCCTATTGCAGCTAAGTCTGGTATCTTTACAATAAGAACAATAAGAACCTAATAAGGATCTAGACAATAAAGATAAACAATAACTGGTCTGTACAAGTCCAGAAGTCCAAATCTAACCATAAGGGTCAGATACTGTATAAGTTAGGGAATGATTCAATCATATCCCACAAGACATGTGACTTGAATCAGTCACATCTCAACAGTCCACACATGCACTGCATGCGCAACACCGCCAAATGGCCACACTCAGCGCATTCAGGATGACTCAGCCACATCAGCCTCAATACCCAGTTCCCAGCTGCCATGTTTGTGTTTGTCCATTGTATTCCATTTGTGTTTGCGTCTACTGTATTCCTCCTGTATTTCTATTGTCTCACTCTGTGTCCTGTGGCTCATCCCCCATGTATATAACCTGTAACATCTACCACGGACGTTCGTCTGACTTAGACGCTGTTGTGACGTGGGTTCCCTCGGGGATGGAATCTGTGGTTGTCCGAGTGCTCTGGAAATACTGCGGGATGGGGCCAATACGTGCCTGTGGAGTCTCTGTAGGTGTATAACGTCTCCTCAATGGGAATGTTGGGAGGTGGACTAGGAACTTTGCGGATATACTCCCACTCGAGGTTGTCGACGATGTAGTAACAATGCGTAGGGCGAGCGGTACGGGAGTTGAGGTATTCGAAGACGAGATGACACGTGGTACCCGGCGGATAAGTCACGGTCGGCTGATCTACCATTCACAAGGGAAGATGGAGATAAGGTCATGGGGATCCCTTCTTGGTCGTAGAGGGATATGCCGGAGCTAGTTCACTTAGGGACGTCACGAGTCCCTAGCACCGAAGACGAGTAGAAGATGTGGTAATTGAAGAAGACCAAGATGGGGATCCTGGTCCGTACTACTACGAGCTTAAATACAAGTAAGGGAGCTAGTTCCAGCTCCGCTCGAACTTGTAAGGTAACCAATAGCGTAAGTAGCATATCCTAATAATAGAATGCGCAGTCGTTATCGTAACACAGAACACGTACAACAATGGAGCATCAGTCATCAAGCCTAATCACGATCACGTACAACAATAGGGCTCATCAGTCAGCCGGAACACAAGGTAGTAAGATCCGAAGTCCATGACACATTACTCCTGACATACCGAGTCATCGCGAATACGTCAGAGTTCACAACCGGGCCGGGCAGTTCAAGGTGAAACGTAACATCACCCCCTTTTCAGCGTCAAGCCCCAGCTTGACCACACATGATGGCGAGCGGATTGGTGCCTACCTCGCGGAGGGCCCTGATGCGGGCGATCTCCTCGGCGTCCTGCTCCGCTTTGGGTCCTCGGTGAAGCGAGGCCCGAACGTTCTCGATACGGTCCACTGCGTGCGCTCGCTGAAGTCTGGTGACACACCTGTTGCGCTCGATCTCTATGCGCTCCAACTTCATCTGCTCTGCCGCTAGTCGATGCTGCTGCGTCCGCCATCCCAACGTCATGCAACGGTAGCGGTGGACTTCGGCCATGAGGGTTGCGTCCTTCATGTGGAGGAGCGCTTGGTCGACCGAGTTGACTAGTCCTGCGTCGGAGAGCAGGAACGTGAGGTCGTCGTCGGTGTAAGT
This sequence comes from Lactarius vividus, assembly GCA_021527035.1. Lineage (NCBI taxonomy): Eukaryota > Fungi > Basidiomycota > Agaricomycetes > Russulales > Russulaceae > Lactarius > Lactarius vividus. The sequence continues at coordinate 65,324 of JAKELG010000194.1, read as the reverse complement.
GGGGGAAGGGGACTGCTCGTCATAGTAGGGGACGGCGTGGACGGGCTTCCCGTATTGCTGGTTGCATCCCGACCTGAAGGCCAGGACGAACGGGTCGGCAGTGAGAATGAGCTGAGTATACCGGGCGGGCCAAAGACGTTCTTGAGCGTCTCGAATCTGAAAGGGAATGTAATGGACTCCCCTGTTGAACTGATATCCCCTGGGCAGGGGTGTTTCCGGCCGATCCTCGGTCTCCTGCACATGTTCCTCCGCTTGATCTGCGCGAACCGGGGGTGGACGTGTCGTCGGTAGTGTGATAGCTTCCCCGGTGGGTCCGCAAAGCGGGGGGGTTTCCGAGTGTGTCGTGGTGAGATGGGTGGCGTAACGTAGATACTGATGCGCCTCAAGGCGTTCGGCTGGGTCGTACGGGTCCCCGCCCTCGTCGGGCCCTGGCGGGGATGCTGGTCAGCTGGGCACATACCCTTGTTCGTCGCCCGCTGGAGTGGGCGCTCTGGTCGGGACGTAGTGGTCCCCGAGATAGTTGGGCTGGTTGCTCTCGGAATAAACAGTGGGGGTCGGCGAAGGAACTGGGGATGTCCCGGGGGAAGGAGGACGACTTCCTCGTTGGTGAAGGGCGAGGGTAGACGACAGGGGTGACGATGGCACGGATGGTACTCGGTAAGGTGTGGATAGCTCGTCGTTGACGACATAGCGGAAGTTCACTGGGGAAGAGGGCCTCATAAGCAGGGAGTGAAGTGAAGGAGGGGGATGGGGACGTCTCTTGGGATTCCCCCGAGCTTATATGTGTCTCTCTAGCGGGGTTAGAATTTTTAAACTCCTTTATCGCGTCGTCTGCAAATACGTCATCCTTGTCGACCCACTGGTTGTCCGAGTCGGGGTATCCCTTCCATTTGACCAAGTACTGCAACTTGCGACTTCTGCTGAATCGCCGAGAGTCTAGAATCTTCTCGACTTCGTACTCTTCTTCGCCTCCGACCAGATCCGGCGGTGGGCGCTGATAGTTTGGTCCGTGCGTGGGTGTTTCGCGATAAGGAGTCAGGAGGTCCACATGGAACACTGGGTGAATCTGCCACTGCGTGGGAAGTTCTAAACGGTAGTTGACTGCGGACATCACCTGAGCAACCTTAAAGGGGCTGTGGCGTCGCGCTGCTAGTTTTGTTGTTGGTTGGTGCGTGCGTAAGTGGCGTCCCTCTAGCCATACTTGGTCCCCGATTTGGAACTTGGGCGTATCTTTGGCCTTGATCCACCCCTGCTGCGCTTTGATCATCAATGACTGCGCGCGTTGTCGGAGTTCCTTGAACTGTTTGACCCTGAGTGCCACCTGTGGAATTGGCGATGGCCTGTCAGTCCAATCGGCACGGGGGTTGTACCCCATAAGGAGCTGGAAAGGGGATTCCTTAGTGGTTTCACTGGGCCAATTGTTGTGGGTGAACTCAGCCATGGGGAGATAGTGTATCCAATCGTCCTGTCGTTTGTTGACCCAGAATCGCAGGTATTGCTCCAGCCATTGGTTTGTGCGTTCTGATTGTCCGTCAGTTTGTGGATGGTAGGCTGTGGAGATGTTTTGTTCGATGCCCAGAATTTTGCATAACTCGCATGTGAATTTTGACGCAAACCGGGGGTCCCTGTCGCTGATGATTTTTCCGGGCAGGCCGAATCTGGGGAACACGTGTTTAACATATAGTGCGGCTGTGCCTTCGGCCGATATCTCTTCTTGGCATGGGATGAACAGGGACATCTTCGTGCAGTCATGATCCATTATCGTGAGTATTGTGTCACAGCCCTGCGCTTCAGGAAGTTTAGTGATGAAGTCAAGCGCAATAGTTTCAAACGGCATAGCTTCGGGTTTTGGGAATATTGGGCGTAGGGGCGCTTTGATGGCTCTGGTGTTGACTTTGATTCTTTGACAGTCGGCGCATCCCTTGACGTAGTCCATGACCTCGTTTCTCAGGCCTGGCCACCAGTAGTATCGCTCCACGAGTTTGATGGTTCGACTGATTCCCGGGTGTCCGTATACGGGAGGGTCGTGATGGTTTTTGATAAGTTCTCTCTTCTCGAGGAGTCCTCCCGTGACTACTCGGCGTCCGTCCTTGTACCATGTGCCTTCAATCCTTTTTAGTCTGTGTGGGTCTATCCAGGGGCAGAGTTTGTCGTCGTCTTGGGCGTACACTGGGTTTACCTTTTCCATTTCTTGTACAGAGATGGTGGCGTTGATTCGAAGAGGGTCTTCTGTTGTGTCTATTGCTGCGGCCCTGACGAAGATGTCATCGGGTAGTACTGTGACCTGGTCGTTATCTCCTTCTCCTTGATCGTAGTCTGGGCGTCTAGATAGGGCATCGGCTCGTCCATTTGCCGTCCCTTTGATATGGTGAATTTCGATATCATACTCGGTGTAACGCTACCACCGCATTTAGTTTGACTTGAACTCATGTAAAGGCGTTCACGACTTAGCTCGTTGCGTGTTCGCTCGTAGGGTCTCGATCAACCCGTAGAATACGACTAAGGCAATCCACAGTACTCGTCCTAGCAATACCAAGGCAACTCCGACTTGTTGTGTCGAAAGGGCCAGGATCCTAGACTCGAAGGTCAGGTTTCGAAAGGAGGCGTCTCCCTAGAAGGTGGGAAGGTTCGCGAGCCCTCCTGTAGATGAGTGAGAATAGTGGTATTGAAGAAGAAGACCAAGATGCTCTTCTTGGTCTTCGCGAGCCACTATTTATACATATTTCAGAGGTAGCTTTAAAGCTCCTCTCCGAGTATTGTCCCGTAGCGTAAGTAGCTCGAACCCTACTACAGCTATCCTAGTAATGAGTCATACTAACTATCACATGTTAGTACAACTCGTGCTGACTGATGCGAATGGTCCATGACTAATACTCGCTTACTATCGTAGTCATAACCGTATAGTAAGCGTCCACTTCGATCCTCGTACCGTACTGTGAGTCCATGAAGCTCCGGCCGTAACACTCGGAGAGTTCTAGTACTTCCCGTGCTACTCGGCGACTTATCTTTTGCGGGGAGCGCCAATATTGGAGGTTCATGTGGTCCGAGAATATTTTGATCTTGTGTGGAGATCCTGCCAGGTAGTGGCGCCAATTCCGAAGTGCCTTGACGATTGCTAAGAGTTCGAGGTCGTAAATGTCGTAGTTCTGTTCCGCTGCACTAAGAGTGTTTGAGTAGTAGGCGATGGGGTGTCTTTTGCCGTCTTCCTTGCGTTGGAGTAGTACTGCTCCTACTGCGAATCCTGAGGCGTCCACTTCGAGTTCGAATTGGTCTTCTAGTTTGGCATGTGCGAGAACTGGTTCTTCCATGACGAGCTTCTTGATTTTGTCGAATGCTTCCTGTTCTGTTGCTGTCCATATCCATTCCGTGTCTTTTCGTGTGAGTTTGTTGAGGGGGCGAGCGTATGTGGCAAAATTTCGAATGAAAGCGCGGTAGAAGTTGCAGAAACCTAGGAATGATCGCACCTGTTTGACGTTTTTGGGGGTTGGCCAATCCTTGATGCCGGAAATTTTGACGGGGTCCATGCGTGTCACCCCCTTTTCAATGATTACCCCCAGGTAATCAATGCTTGGTGCGTGGAAGATGCATTTCTCCGGTTTGAGGAATAGGTCGTTTTCCTCTAGTAGGTCCAGGATGTCGTGTACCGCATTGATGTGCGCTTGTTCCATTGATCGGGTGGCTATACCTATGTCGTCCATATAGACCCTGATGATAGTGCCCTTGGTCTCATGGTATGCGATAAGGTCTTTGCAGATTTCGTTCATCATAGTTTGAAACGTTGCCGGTGAGTTAGTTAGCCCGAAGAACATTACCGTTGGTTCGAAAAGTCCGTATCTGGTTTTGAATGCTGCTTTCTCCTGGTCACCCTCTTTGATCCTTACGTTGTTGTACCCCCAGTGGATATCCAGTTTGGTGAATATGAACGCTCCGCTTAGGTCGGTAATGAGTTCTGGGATGAGTGGGAGAGGGTATTGATTGCGTATTGTCCATTTGTTGATGTTTCGATAGTCCTGTACCGGGCGTAGCTTTCCGTCCTTCTTTTTGATGAAAAAGAATGATGATGCGTACGGGGATTTAGAAGGTCTGATGTATCCCTTGGCCAGTTGTTCGTCTATCCATTCCTTGAGTGCTTTGTCTTCCGCTTGGCTCATTGGGTAAACCTTGCAGTCGATTGTGTCCGGTGCGTTTGGCTTAAAGTCGATTGCGTGATCCCATGGTTTGGACAGCGGGAATCGGTTGGACTCTTCCTCACTGAAGATCTTGACGTGCCTCTGGTATTCTTCTGGGACTGCCTTCTTTTCCGTGTATTGCTTCACTTCTATCGCCATTTCTGTCGACATTGTTGCGCGTAGACGGGTGTTTTCAGGGTCACATTCCTCTTTAAGCTGTTCCTTGATCTTTAATTTGTTAGGAAGGAGTAGTTTCTCGAGTACTAGGCGTGCGATGATCGGGTCTATTCAGGGTTTCGTGGGGTTGATGGTGCGGAGGACGACTGGATACTCAGCTTCGTTAAGTGTGGCTGTTGCCCATTGAATATCGGGTTGGAAGGTTGCTAGCCAGGGGTATCCCAGTATTATGTCTTCCCCTCCTACGTCGGTTACTAGGAATCGCATTTCTTTGGCGACTCCTTTGGTCTGTACTTCTAGATCCACGCAATGGGTAATTTTGCCCCCTTTGTTATGCGTGCTGTCAATATTCCAGATCTTGCGGTGACGGTCTAGTTCTTTGAGGCCTAGCCCCATTCTTCTGACGAAGTCCGGATGTATAAAATTGTTGGTGGCTCCGGAGTCCACTAGTGCTCGTTTGTCAGCCATGGCGTAACTTGCGCGCAATGAAACTGGAACATGCATAGATTGATAGCGCGTTATGAATACAGAGTTACACCGTAATGCCCTTACCCAGGCCGTCGGGTTCAGGCGCTTTGAAAATCCTCTCACCCCAACAAGTCCCGAACTACCAAGTCCCTGGCTTCGTCGTCAAGGTTTCGGACTCCGTTTATCCAGCTGGTCGCCCGGTCTTGGGGCGTATCAGTGGTGGCGCGGGCGCCGCGGCTGCTGCCGCCGTCTTCCTCAAATTGGATTAGGGGTTCTTCTTGGACGCTCTGGACTTCTTCGATGAACGCTCCTCTTCCTTGGCGGGGCTGCCAGTTCGTGTTGATGCGTGGTTTGCGGGGTTGACAACAGTCACGGGACATATGTCCGAGCTTCCCGCAGTTGTAGCAGTTGATGTTCTTCATGTCTACAACTCCTTTTCCCTGGGAGCGTCCTCCTTGCTGTGTGTACGGGGTTCGAGTATAGTCGATTTCTTCAGACCCTGTGAGTCGAGCACGGACTCTTCCCGGAGTAGTGTCCATGGCGTCCGGGTGGTTCCGGAATGCCTGCCATCCTTGACGTGGCTGCTGAGGGCGGTTTGGAGCGTTGAAAGTTCTGAGGGAAGTATTGCCCGGCTTACCAGGTCCCGGGGGTTTACATCCCCCCAAACGCGTCTGTAGGTGCATCCACTTGCGCTGTTGCTCGAGTGCAGCTGTCTTCCACTGAGCATATGTGTTTGGGCTGTGGAAGTTGTACGCGTTTTTGTAGAGTTCTATTGGGAGTCCACTGGTAAATTTGTCGAGGACTAGGGAGTCGTCGAAGCGATAGCTGGCTTCTCTGACCGCTTTCTCGAATTTGGCGACGTAGGAGTCGATGTCTTGTCCTTCCATTCGGAAGCCTTTCTGCAGCTCTTGTTGCGCTCTCTCTTTCTCGAGTGTATCGGCGAATGTGCTGCGGAAGCCGAGTTCGATGGCTTCCCAAATCCATTTGTCGTAGGGTCCATGCTTGGCTTTGTACGCCTTGACCCATTTGGTGGTGGAGAGGACCCATTCGTTGACATGGTCCCCTTGGATGTAAGTGAGGAAAATCAGCGCTTTGCAGTAAGGGAGAGTGAACGCAGGGTTGTCATAGTTGGTCTCTACGAATAACTCCCATTGAGTGAGGAATTGCTGGACTTTGGTGCGGTCTCCGGTGAACACAAGGGGTTCTTTGCCCATGAACTTCTCGGGTTTGGTTCCGCTTGACACGTTTGGTCCGGTGAAGAGGGGTCCTCCGGGATCTCCCCCTCCATCGTCTCCTCCTCCTCCTCCTTGTCCTCCGGGTGGGGGTCCTCCGCCGCGACTAATACGTGCGGGTTCCTGGAACGTGGTTGGTTGCTCGGTAGCTGTGGTGGTCATGTCTGTAGGGATGGACTCAGCTAGTAATCCCAGTTGCGCTTCTTCTTCTTCGGCTTGTGCTTCGAGGATGCGTATTTCCTCGGGGTTGCTTCCTAATGATGGGGATGGTGCTGGTGTCTTGGGAGTAGGGGAACGGACTGGTTCTTCTTCTTGTCCGTCTATAGGTCCCCACTGATCTCTAGTAGTTGTTTCGCTTTGGCGAATGTCGAGGTGGAGGCCTGATCCTGCGGGTCTGACGACTTGTAACTTGCTGTGGAGTTCGTCCCACCTGATTTCTGTCCAACAAGTGTGGTCGAAGTTGAATTCTACCGGGATGAGTCCGGTTTTGCCGTCCTTGTAAGTGTAAAGAACTACGTAGCCTGGGTCTCCTTGTTCTGTCTGCCAAAATGCTCCTTTGAGGTATTGTTTAGGGACGTTGCGTTCCCCTCTTCTGTCGATGTGATACGGTCGGAATGGGATCCAGAGATCTCGGGTTGTTACTGCGGAAGCCACGTTGAAGGATCTTGGTCTTAATGTAACGTCTACCACGGACGTTCGTCTGACTTAGACGCTGTTGTGACGTGGGTTCCCTCGGGGATGGAATCTGTGGTTGTCCGAGTGCTCTGGAAATACTGCGGGATGGGGCCAATACGTGCCTGTGGAGTCTCTGTAGGTGTATAACGTCTCCTCAATGGGAATGTTGGGAGGTGGACTAGGAACTTTGCGGATATACTCCCACTCGAGGTTGTCGACGATGTAGTAACAATGCGTAGGGCGAGCGGTACGGGAGTTGAGGTATTCGAAGACGAGATGACACGTGGTACCCGGCGGATAAGTCACGGTCAGCTGATCTACCATTCACAAGGGAAGATGGAGATAAGGTCACGGGGATCCCTTCTTGGTCGTAGAGGGATATGCCGGAGCTAGTTCACTTAGGGACGTCACGAGTCCCTAGCACCGAAGACGAGTAGAAGATGTGGTAATTGAAGAAGACCAAGATGGGGATCCTGGTCTGTACTACTACGAGCTTAAATACAAGTAAGGGAGCTAGTTCCAGCTCCGCTTGAACTCGTAAGGTAACCAATAGCGTAAGTAGCGTATCCTAATAATAGAATGTGCAGTCGTTATCGTAACACAGAACACGTACAACAATGGAGCATCAGTCATCAAGCCTAATCACGATCACGTACAACAATAGGGCTCATCAGTCAGCCGGAACACAAGGTAGTAAGATCCGAAGTCCATGACACATTACTCCTGACATACCGAGTCATCGCGAATACGTCAGAGTTCACAACCGGGCCGGGCAGTTCGAGGCGAAACGTAACATAACCTCAGCTCTCATGTCTCAGAAGGAACAACAGAATCTGCCCATCTTTCTATTTCACCTCACTTGCCATTCCCAAAACCCATCATCTGATTTCAGTGTGAACATTGATCTGCACATCGCACCCATGCTGATCCCAGCTCAGTATTCCCACGCTCCTACTTATCTCATCTCCTTTGTCTATGTCTTCCCCTTGGGTCAACACTCTCATACTTGCACTCAACCCTACATCTGGAGCCCACCATGAGGGGAAGTCAGTAGACATTCCCTCAATTTCATCTCACTTTGCTCACTTTCACTTCGTGACTGTCTAAAGTCCAGTTGCCCTAAAAGCAACATCTTGCATGCCACCAAGGAAGTCCCAGCAACCACAACCACACGATCACCTTGGAAGATTCCTCACCCAATCCCACAAAATGGAAAATACCAACCCCCCTACCCAATCTGCCTCTCAGGCTCCCACCCAAGTTGCTGACCCCCCTACCCAATCCACCTCTCAGGTGTTATGCTACCACAGCATTAGTCTGACTTGGACTAGGCGAAGGGCGTTCACAACTCAGCGATTCTTGTAGTAACGTTCATAAGTCTTCAGTATCCCTTGGAATACGACCAAGGTGATCCAAAGAGACTTGAGAGTGAATACCAAAGCAGTGAAGACTTGGTGGTTCGAAATAGTGACTGCCTTAGACTCGAAGGTCAAGGAGGATAAAGAGACGAAGCACGAAGGCCTGAAGAGAATATCTGAGACGAGTGGTATTTCGGAAGAAGACCAAGATGGCTTGTCTTGGTCTTCATGATCCACTATTTATACATATGAAGGGGTAGCTTTAAAGCTCCCCTGTGAGTCTGATACCCTATAGCGTAAATAGCTTGAACCCTACTACAGCTATCCTAGTAATGTTACGTTCCGTCCTGAACCCTGTGCGACAAGTACTGACTCGTGCAGCACCGCCGAGTTGTACCGCAGCGAATGGGTTACAGCCACCAGAACTGAGGGTATTGACCCTGCAGGAATCCTGCATTACGAGTGTGACCCGGGCTGGCAAGCGCCCTGGGAATAGCCGAAGAAGATGTCAAGCGCCCGTCATGTGACCCTGGCACGTGACCCGGTCTAGACTTGCACCAGAAGGATCCAGATGAGCTTGTGCCTGGATCGTGGTTGGATCTGCCTCATGGACTGTATGGTTCCTAGTTTCTGATGGATTGTTCAATTGTACCTGTGGCTTGATGTAACGTCTACCACGGACGTTTGCCTGACTTAGGCGCTATTGTAACGTGGGTTCCCTCGGGGGTGGAATCTGCGTGTATCCGCTAGCGGGAAGACTGCGGGATGAGGTTGATACGTGCCGGTGGAATCTCTATACGTATAGAGGGTTTCTTCTACAGGGACTCCTGCTGGTGGGCTTGGGACGGTGTGGACATATTCCCACTGAAGGTTGTCGACAATGTAATAGCAATGAGTCGGACGGGCGGTTCTAGCGTTGAGATATTCGAAGACGAGATGGCACGTAGTCCCGGGTGGATAAGGTACTACTGGCGAATCTACCATTCACGGTGGAAGATGGAGATAGTGTCACGGGGATCCCTCTTGGTCTCTAAGGGATATACCGGAGCTAGTTCACTTAAGGGCGACTGCGGGCCCTTAGCACAGAGGACGAGTTAGAAGGTGGTATTCGAAGAAGACCAAGATGGGGATCCTGGTCCGTACTACTATGAACTTAAATACAAGTAAGGGAGCCAGTTCTAGCTCCGCTCGAACTCGTAGGTAGCCAGTAGCGTAAGTAGTGTATCCTAATAATAGAATCCGCAGTCGTACTCGTAATCCGAAACACGTACAACCATAGAGTCATCAGTCAGCAATTGTAATCAGTCACACGTACAACAATAGAGGTCATCAGTCAGCCGAGACACGAGGCAGTAAGATCCGAAGTCCATGACGTATTACTCCCGACACATCGAGTCATTACGAATGCGTCAGTGTCCACAACCGGGCCAAGCAGTCCGAGACAGAACGTAACATCACCCCCTTTTCAGCGTCAATCCCCAGCTTGACCACGCATGACGGCGAGCGGGTTGGTGCCTACCTCGCGTAACGCCCGGATGCGAGCAATTTCCTCCGCGTCCTGATCCGCCTTGGGCCCTCGATGAAGAGAGGCCCGCTCGTTCTCTATGCGGTCCACCGCATGGGCTCGCTGGAGTCGGGCGACGCACCTGTTGCGCTCGATCTCGATACGCTCCAGCTTCATCTGCTCCGCTGCTACTCGATGTTGCTGTCCCCACCATCCGAGCGTCATGCATCGGTAGCGGTGGACTTCCGCCATGAGGGTTGCGTCCTTCATGTGAAGGAGCGCCTGGTCGACCGAGTCGACTAGTCCCGCGTCGGAGAGCAGGAACGTGAGGTCGTCGTCGGTGTAAGTGGGGGCAGAGGACTGTTCGTCGTAGTAGGGGACAGCGTGGACAGGCTTCCCGTACTGCTGATTGCAGTTGGCCCGGAAGGCCAGGACGAAGGGGTCGGCGGTGAGGATGAGCTGAGTATACCGGGCCGGCCAAAGACGTTCCTGAGCGTCTCGAATCTGGAAGGGAATGTAATGGACTCCCCTGTTGTATTCGTACCCCCTGGGAGGGGGGGTCTCCGCACGACTCTCGGTCTCCTGCACAGATTCCTCTTCTGGATCGCCGCGAATCGCGGATGGATGCGGCGTCGGTAGTGTGATAGCTTCCCCGGTGGGTCCGCAAAGCGGGGGGGTTTCCGAGTGTGTCGTGGTGAGATGGGTGGCGTAACGTAAATACTGATGCGCCTCGAGGCGCTCCGCCGGGTCGTACGGGTCCCCGCCCTCGTCGGGGCCTGGCGGGGAGACTGGTCGACTGGGCACATAGCCTTGTTGTTCGTCGCCCGAGGGGGTGGGCGCTCTGGTGGGGACGTACTGGGAGGCAAGTTGGCTGGGCTGATTGGTCTCGGAATAAACAGTGGGGGTCGGCGAAGGAACTGGGGATGGCCCGGGGGAAGGAGGACGACTTCCTCGTTGGTGAAGGGCGAGGGCAGTCGACAGGGGTGACGATGGCGTAGACTGTACTCTGTAAGGTGCCGAAAGTTCGGTGTTGACGACATAGCGGAAGTTGACTGGGGAGGAGGAGCGCATGAGTAGATGGGTTATTGGAAGAGGGAGATGGGGACGTCTCTTGGAGTTTCCCTGCGCTTATATGCACTTCTCTAGCGGGGTTGGAATTTTTGAACTCCCTTATCGCATCATCGGCGAAGACGTCATCCTTATCGACCCATTGGTTGTCCGAGTCGGGGTATCCCTTCCACTTGACTAGGTATTGAAGCTTGCGACTTCTGCCGAAGCGCCGCGAGTCCAGAATCTTTTCGACCTCGTATTCTTCTTCGCCGCTAACCAAGTCTGGCGGTGGGCGCTGATAATTGGGCCCGTGCGTGAGTGTTTCGCGATAAGGCGTCAAGAGGTCCACATGGAACACTGGGTGTATCTGCCACTGCGTGGGAAGCTCTAATCGATAGTTAACTGCGGACATCACCTGAGCGACCTTAAAGGGTCCGTGGCGTCGCGCCGCGAGTTTTGCCGTTGGCTGGTGCGTACGTAGGTGGCGTCCTTCAAGCCACACTTGATCTCCGATTTGGAATTTGGGCGTATCTTTGGCCTTGATCCACCCCTGCTGCGCTTTGATCATCAGTGACTGCGCGCGCTGGCGGAGTTCCTTGAACTGTTTGACCCTTAACGCCACTTGGGGTATCGGGGATGGCCTATCGGTCCAATCAGCACGAGGATTGTATCCCATAAGAAGCTGGAACGGAGATTCTTTAGTGGTCTCGCTGGGCCAGTTATTATGCGTGAACTCAGCCATGGGAAGATAATGGATCCAGTCGTCTTGTCGCTCATTGACCCAGAATCGCAGGTATTGCTCCAGCCATTGATTTGTGCGTTCTGACTGTCCGTCCGTCCTCGGATGGTAGGCCGTGGAGATGTTCTGTTCGATGCCAAGTATCTTGCATAGTTCCCGTGTGAATTTGGAAGCAAATCGGGGGTCTCGGTCGCTGATGATTTTGCCCGGGAGTCCGAATCGGGGGAACACATGTTTGACATACAGTGCGGCTGTGCCTTCGGCCGAGATTTCTTCTTGACAGGGGATAAAGAGGGACATTTTCGTGCAGTCATGATCCGTTATCGTGAGGATCGTGTCGCAGCCCTGTGCTTCTGGAAGTTTAGTGATGAAGTCAAGGGCGATAGTTTCAAATGGCATAGCTTCGGGTTTTGGGAAGATTGGGCGCAGTGGTGCTTTGATGGCCCTGGTGTTGACTTTGATGCGCTGGCAGTCGGCGCAGCCTTTGACATATTCCATGACCTCGTTCCTAAGGCCCGGCCACCAGTAGTATCTTTCCACGAGTTTGATCGTTCGGCTGATTCCCGGGTGTCCGTATACCGGAGGGTCGTGGTGGTTCTTGATGAGTTCCCTCTTTTCTAGGAGTCCTCCCGTGACTACTCGGCGTCCGTCTTTGTACCAGGTTCCTTCGATCTTCTTCAGTCCGTGTGGGTCTGTCCAGGGTCGGAGTTTGTCTTCGTCCTGGGCGTATACCGGGTTTGTCTTCTCCATTTCTTGTACCGAGATGGTGGCGTTGATGCGGAGGGGGTCTTCCGTGGTATCTATTGCTGCGGCCCTGACGAAGATTTCATCTGGTAGTACAGTCACCTGGTCGTTGTCGCCTTCTCCCTGGTCGTAGTCTGGGCGTCTAGATAGGGCGTCGGCTCTTCCATTTGCCGTCCCTTTGATATGGTGAATCTCGATGTCATATTCAGAGAGTTCTAGTACTTCCCGGGCTACTCGGCGGCTTATCTTTTGTGGGGAGCGCCAATATTGGAGGTTCATGTGATCTGAGAAGACTTTGATCTTGTGCGGGGATCCTGCTAGGTAATGTCGCCAGTTCCTTAGTGCTTTGACGATTGCTAGCAATTCCAGGTCATAGATGTCGTAGTTTCTTTCTGCTGCGCTGAGGGTGTTGGAGTAGTAGGCTATAGGGTGTCTTTTGCCGTCTTCTTTTCGTTGGAGTAGCACTGCTCCTACTGCGAATCCTGAGGCGTCTACTTCCAGTTCGAATTGATCTTTGAGTTCAGCGTGTGCCAGTACCGGTTCTTCCGTGACAAGCTTCTTGATTTTGTCGAACGCTTCTTGTTCCGCGGTGTTCCATGTCCATTCGGTGTCTTTGCGTGTGAGTTTGTTGAGGGGTCGTGCGTGTGTGGCAAAATTTCGAATGAAAGCGCGGTAAAAATTGCAGAAGCCTAGGAATGATCGCACCTGTTTGACGTTTTTGGGGGTTGGCCAGTCCTTGATGCCGGAAATTTTGACAGGGTCCATGCGTGTCACCCCCTTTTCAATGATTACCCCCAGGTAATCAATGCTAGGGGCGTGGAAGATGCACTTTTCCGGTTTGAGGAATAAGTCGTTTTCTTCCAAGAGGTCTAGTATGTCGTGTACCGCGTCGATATGTGCCTGTTCCGTCGATCGAGTTGCTATGCCTATGTCGTCCATGTATACCCTAATGGTCGTCCCCTTTGTTTCATGATACGCGATAAGATCTTTGCAGATTTCGTTCATCATGGTTTGGAAGGTCGCCGGGGAATTAGTCAGTCCGAAGAACATTACCGTTGGTTCGAAGAGTCCGTATTTCGTCTTGAACGCAGCCTTTTCCTGGTCCCCTTCTTTGATCCTCACGTTGTTGTATCCCCAACGGATGTCCAGTTTGGTGAATATGAAAGCTCCGCTTAGATCGGCAATGAGTTCTGGGATGAGTGGGAGAGGGTATTGGTTGCGTATGGTCCAGTTGTTGATATTCCGGTAGTCCTGTACGGGGCGTAGTTTTCCGTCCTTCTTTTTGATGAAGAAGAATGATGATGCGTACGGGGATTTCGATGGTCTGATGTATCCTTTGGCCAGTTGTTCGTCAATCCATTCCTTAAGCGCTACGTCTTCTGCTTGGCTCATGGGATAAACCTTGCAGTCGATGGTGTCCATGGCGTCTGGGTGGTTTCTGAACGCCTGCCATCCCTGACGGGGTTGCTGGGGACGATTTGGAGCGTTGAATGTCCTAAGAGAGGTATTGCCTGGCTTACCGGGTCCCGGGGGTTTACGTCCCCCCAAACGCGTTTGCAGGTGCATCCACTTGCGCTGCTGTTCTAGCGCTGCTACTTTCCATTGTGCGTATGTGTTCGGGCTGTGGAAGTTGTAGGCGTTCTTGTAAAGTTCGACCGGGAGCCCACTTGTGAACTTGTCTAAGACGAGGGAGTCGTCGAAACGATATCCGGCTTCCCTGACCGCTTTTTCAAATTTGGCGACGTATGAGTCTATGTCCTGTCCTTCCATTCGGAATCCCTTCTGGAGTTCTTGTTGGGCTCGCTCTTTCTCGAGAGTGTCTGCGAATGTGTTACGGAAGCCGAGTTCGATGGCTTCCCAGATCCACTTGTCGTAGGGACCGTGTTTGGCTTTGTACGCTTTGACCCATTTGGTAGTGGATAAGACCCATTCGTTGACGTGTTCTCCTTGAATGTAGGTGAGGAAGATTAACGCTTTGCGATAGGGGAGAGTGAATGCGGGGTTGTCGTAGTTGGTCTCCACGAATAGTTCCCATTGGGTAAGGAACTGCTGGACTTTGGTGCGATCTCCGGTGAATACGAGCGGTTCTTTACCCATAAACTTCTCGGGTTTAGTTCCGCTGGAGACATTTGGTCCTGTGAACAGGGGTCCTCCCGGATCTCCTCCTCCATCGTCTCCGCCTCCTCCACCCCCGTGTCCTCCGGGCGGTGGTCCTTCTCCGCGGCTTATGCGCGCGGGTTCCTGAAATGTAGTGGGTTGTTCGGTGATGGTAGTAGTCATGTCTGTGGGTATGGACTCAGCTAGTAATCCCAGTTGCGCTTCTTCTTCCTCGGCTTGCGCTTCCAAGATGCGGATTTCTTCCGGGTTGCTACCCAATGAAGGGGATGGTGCGGGTGTCTTGGGAGTAGGGGAACGGACTGGTTCTTCTTCTTGTCCGTCGATGGGGCCCCACTGATCTCTAGTGGTGACTTCGCTCTGTAGAATGTCGAGCTTGAGGCTCGATCCGGCTGGTCGGACGACTTGTAGTTTGTAGTGGAGTGCGTCCCACTTGAGTTCTGTCCAACAGGTGTGTTCGAAGTTGAATTCTACCGGGATAAGTCCGGTTTTGCCGTCCTTGTAAGTGTAAAGGACTACGTAGCCTGGGTCTCCTTGTTCTGTTTGCCAAAAGGCCTCTTTGAGGTACTGTTTGGGGACGTTGCGTTCCCCTCTTCTGTCGATGTGATAGGGTCGGAATGGAATCCAAAGGTCTCGGGTTGTTACTACGGAAGCCACGTTGAAGGATCTTGGTCTTAATGTAACGTCTACCACGGACGTTTGCCTGACTTAGGCGCTATTGTAACATGGGTTCCCTCGGGGGTGGAATCTGCGTGTATCCGCTAGCGGGAAGACTGCGGGATGAGGTTGATACGTGCCGGTGGAATCTCTATACATATAGAGGGTTTCTTCTACAGGGACTCCTGCTGGTGGGCTTGGGACGGTGTGGACGTATTCCCACTGAAGGTTGTCGACAATGTAATAGCAATGAGTCGGACGGGCGGTTCTAGCGTTGAGATATTCGAAGACGAGATGGCACGTAGTCCCGGGTGGATAAGGTACTACTGGCGAATCTACCATTCACGGTGGAAGATGGAGATAGTGTCACGGGGATCCCTCTTGGTCTCTAAGGGATATACCGGAGCTAGTTCACTTAAGGGCGACTGCGGGCCCTTAGCACAGAGGACGAGTTAGAAGGTGGTATTCGAAGAAGACCAAGATGGGGATCCTGGTCTGTACTACTATGAACTTAAATACAAGTAAGGGAGCCAGTTCTAGCTCCGCTCGAACTCGTAGGTAGCCAGTAGCGTAAGTAGCGTATCCTAATAATAGAATCCGCAGTCGTACTCGTAATCCGAAACACGTACAACCATAGAGTCATCAGTCAGCAATCGTAATCAGTCACACGTACAACAATAGAGGTCATCAGTCAGCCGAGACACGAGGCAGTAAGATCCGAAGTCCATGACGTATTACTCCCGACACATCGAGTCATTACGAATGCGTCAGTGTCCACAACCGGGCCGAGCAGTCCGAGACAGAACGTAACACTTGATGCGCCCATTCACTGTATGTTTCAGCCACTGATTGATGGACTTCCGACCCCATTTCACCTTTGTCTCATTGTTGACCTTGTGACTGTATGCCCCTGACTCATGTCTCTTTACTTATGATTGGACGATATGTACTAGGTTTCGGACTTCAGGCTAAGCTTGAAAGCTCCCTGGATGTGTATAAGTAGCACCCCAGTCTCGCTGATATCCCTCAGCTTGACTTCTTGTAGATTCCCAGCCTACAGTAGACCGAAGCAGATACAGGTTGCCCCTGTATACCTTTCTCTCCACGATCCTGTCTCTCTTGCTTGAGCACATCCTCCTCTTCTTCTTTGCCACTCACATTACGCATATCCTTGTCGCCACTGCCTACGGCATTGCCCAAACGTTAGAAGAACTCAGCAAATCCCAAGATCTCGAGAATCCGACCGGAAGATAGACCTGTCGAAGTCTTGGTCGCCACCGTGATACCGCAAGAACCCCCAAGTTCCTGTCGAGTAGCCAGACTCCGGAAGGTACGCCTGCTGGAGCGTAACAAGTAATGAGTCATAGTAACTATCACATGCTACTACGACTTTGGCTGACTGATGATAAGTCCATGACTAATTTCTACTTACTATCGTAGTCATAACCATATAGTAAGCGTTCACTCTTCCTCCATCGTAATCTCGAGTCCAAACATGTCGCGAACGGACTTTTGGACTTACGATACGAGACGAAAGGTGAAGTCGGACTCTTACTATACGGTTATGACTACGTTAGTAAGTAGGAATTAGTCATGGACCTTAGGATCAGTCAGCAGGTCGTGTTAGCATGTGATTGCTAGCATGACTCATTACTAGTACAGCGGTAGTAGGGTTCGAGCTATTACTGCTAGTAGTCGTTACGTTTAAGAGGAGCTTTAAAGCTGCCTCTACAATCTGTATATATAGTGGAGTGCGAAGACCAAGAATCGTTATCTTGGTCTTCTTCTCAATACCACCCTACTTCTCTTCTACTGTCAGGGCTTTCACGCCTTCTTGTCTCTGAAGGGAAGCCCCCTACTATAAGTCTTGACCTTCGAGTCTAAGACCCTGGCCCTTTCGACCCGACAAGTCGGAGTTGCCTTCGTACTACTTGGGCGTGTGCTTTGGATCGCCTTGGTAGTATTCTACGGGATCATCGAGACACTACGCACGTGTCGATCACTAGCTAAGTCGTGAACGCCTTTATACGAGCTCAAGTCGGGCTGAACGCTGTGGTAGCGCAACATTAAGACCAAGATAACCAACCGTGGCGTTCACTACACGAGACCAGTGGAGAAACTTTCGACCCTATAATCTTGAAATAAGAGGAGAACGATCAGTACCGCGACGATTCCTAGGCGCAGCCAGGTGGAGAGAATACCGAGGAGACACCGGTTATTTCGTAGACTTCCCCGGGGAAGCAATCAGATACCGACCAGTTGAGTTCAACTACTCGAACTTCTGTTGGACAGAAATTACGTGGAACCCAATAGACAATCGGTGGGACGTCGTCAGACCAGCGGGAAGACACTACCGCTGTGACATAGATTCAAGAGAACTACACGGAGACGATTGGGGATCACTAGACGGGGACAGTAGCAGCAGTGAAGGAGAAGAACAACCCAGAGAACAAGCCCCCAGAGAACAAACCCCATCAGAATCGAGTCACGAAGAGCACGCGGAAGAACATACCGCCACAGAAAGCGAGGCACGACCAGGAACGGGAGACGACTCAAGCCTACTAGCTCATATAGCTGAGTCATTACACATTACAGTACCGGAGGAAATTCACATTCGAAGCCCTATGGCCACAGTCACTGAAACGCAAGCAATGGAGGAAGTGCAACGCATCAGGGAAGAAGCCGAAGCAATCCTCAACCCCATCAACCCGAATACGGGACACAGATTCACCGCAGACGACGCGGCACTCTTTCGAGCAATAGGACCGGACCACCCAGACCCGCCAGAAGGACCACCCCCACCACCAGGAGGACTACCGGGAGGATTCCCTGGTCAAGGACCAACGGGTGGAGGATTCCCGGGAGGAGGACGACCGCCAGGAGGAGGACCTCCAGGACCTCCAGGACCACCAGGAGCACCAGGAGCACCAGGAGCACCAGGAGGAGGACATGGTTCAGACAGATTATCAGGTGAACCTCCGACCGTATTCGACGGAGACCGTACTAAATACGAAGCGTTCCTAACACAATGGCACGTGTACTGGGGGATGAACCTGGACGCCCCCATCATGCAAAATGAATACCGACGATCTCTCCTCTTCCTGGGGTATGTTAAGGGAGTTAACGTCAGCGAATGGACGCTGTCCATATTAGAATGGCTCAATCGAGAAGTACGAAGAGGGGTCAGCCAGTACTCTCAAACGTTATGGAACCACGTCGCCGCGGAGTTCGCCAAAAGGTTCTCTAACATATTAGAAGAGGAACAAGCCCAAGCGGAACTACAGAAGGGGGTCAAAATGATGGGAGAGGACATTGACGCGTACGTGGTCAAATTCGAGCAACTAGCCAGAAAAGCTCATTACAATTTGAACGACCGCCAAACAATCGATCGTTTCACGGCGGGACTGCCACGAGCCCTGTTCACAAAAGTCTACGAGTTAGACGAACCTCACACCTTCGAGGACTGGAAGAGATGCGCATTGAGAAGGCAAAAGCAGTACATCCATATGAAAGCACGCCTCGACAACTTCAAAACGAAAACCCCGCCATCATCGGCGCAACCCCGATGGAGACCGCAAGTCCCCAACTGGGGACCACCAAGAGGACCACCCCCGCCGAGGTATGACCCAAACGCCATGGACACCTCGGCCGATCGAACGCGCGCACGAGTCGCGGAAGTAGGAGACGCAAACCGACCCTTCATCCCGAGACCGCAAAGAGGAGGATACGGAAGAGGAGGAGGACCCCCACCCCGAGATATGAGGACAGTTGTTTGTTACAACTGCAACCAGATGGGACACTTCTCACGCAATTGCCAACAGCCACGTCGTCGAGCCACCACCAGTCGAATGGCAGACACTGATTACTACACGCAAGAAGAACCTCCCGCGCAAGTCAGAGCAGCAAGCTCCGCACCTCTGCAACAAAGGGCCAAAGACTGGCTGGCAGGAGTAGCTGGAGAATCGGACGATGTAAAAGACCTCATCCTCCAAGAAATGTGGGGAAAGGAGGGTTTTCAGAACGCCTGAACCCAACGGCCTGGGTGAGGGCGGTTAATTGTAACTCTGTAATCATGACTCGCTACCGTTCGCTTCGAATTCCAGTATCGATTCGTACAAGTTACGCAATGGCCGACATCAAAGCTCTCGTAGATTCAGGAGCCACCGACAACTTCATAAGACCATCCTTTGCAAAGAGGATGGGCCTCGGACTACAAACACTAGACAGACCCCGCAAAATATGGAACATAGACAACACCGAAAACAAAGCGGGCAGTATCACTCATTACGTCGACTTGGACGTCCAAACTAACCAAAAACGACAAAAACTCCGATTCCTAGTCACCGATATCGGAAACGAAGATCTAGTCCTGGGATACCCCTGGCTAGCTACCTATGAACCGACGATCAACTGGAGATACGCCACGATCCATGAAAAGATGCTGCCAGTCGTAGTACGTTCCATTAACCCCCACACGGACTACCATGTCATCGGCGCACTCCGCGTGGAAGAAAAACAAGAAATAGTGGAAGAATTGGCAGACGAATGCCAACTACGCACCACAGCAACGGAACTAGCGATCGAAGCTAAGCAGTATCACGAAACCATCGAACTCCCGGACACCTACAAGAACTTCAAAAAACTCTTCAGCGAAGAAGCGTCCAACCGCTTTCCACCGTCTAGACCATGGGACCACGCTATCGAGTTCAAGGAAGGCACCCCGTCGGCAATCGACTGCAAAGTCTACCCCATGACACAAGAGGAAGACGGCAAACTTAAGGAATTCCTAGACGAACAACTGAAGAAAGGATACATCCGCCCGTCCAAATCTCCGTACGCCTCATCCTTCTTCTTCATCAAGAAGAAGGACGGGAAACTGCGACCTGTACAAGACTACAGAAAGGTCAACGCCGTCACCATCCGCAATCAATATCCCCTACCCCTCATTTCGGACCTCATCACGGACCTCAGCCAAGCACATACGTACACAAAACTCGACGTCCGATGGGGGTACAACAACGTACGCATTAAGGAGGGAGACGAACATAAGGCGGCTTTCAAAACGCGGTACGGTCTCTTTGAACCCACGGTCATGTACTTCGGACTCACCAACTCCCCGGCCACTTTCCAAACGATGATGAACACCATCTACCGAGACACCATCGCCAAGCATGAAGCCAAGGGAACAACTATACGCGTATACATGGACGACATAGGTATTGCAACCAAGAACCCGGCCGGACAGAAAGAACACGAAGAAGCAGTCTGCGACGTACTACAAGTCGCTATGGAACACGACCTTTACTTCAAACTTGAGAAATGCCTCTTCAACAAGCCGCGAATGGATTACCTGGGGGTAATCCTTGAAAAGGGGGTAACACGCATGGACCCGGTAAAAATTTCCGGTATCAAGGACTGGCCAACGCCTACCAAGGTCCGTGACGTCCGCTCATTCCTAGGCTTCTGCAATTTTTACCGGCTCTTCATTCGCGGCTTCGCCACACACGCCAAACCACTCAACAAACTTACAAGAAAGGATACCGAGTGGAGATGGACGGACGAAGAAGACAAGGCATTCCGAAAACTCAAGGCCTTAGTCACAGAGGAACCAGTACTCGCACACCCGAAGCTAGACGACCCATTCGAACTTGAAGTAGATGCATCAGGATTCGCGACCGGCGCAGTACTACTACAAAAGAAGGAGGACGGCAAACGGCACCCGATCGGCTACTACTCGGCAACACTCAACGAAGCGGAACGAAACTACGACATATACGATCTGGAACTGCTGGCAATAGTCAAAGCACTGCGACACTGGAGACCCCTGCTGGCCGGATCGCCTCACAAGATCAAGATCTACTCCGACCACATGAACCTCCAGTACTGGAAATTACCACAGAAGATCAGTCGGAGGGTAGCCAGGGAAGTATTGGAACTCATGGAATACAACTTTGAGATTCACCACATCCCAGGAAAGAAGAACGGCCGTGCAGACGCTCTGTCCAGACGACCCGACTATGACCAGGGAGAACGAGACAACGAGGATGTAGTCGTATTACCGGAAGATGTGTTCGCACGAACAACAACGATACAGGCATCACAGGACCCACCACAAACGGAGATCATCCTACGATACTGGGTAGACCCCCAACAACTGAAGTTTGTCAACGGGGCATGGTACCGACAAGGGAAGTACGTCATCACAGGATCTCTAGACGAGAAACGAAAACTCATCGCTGCCCATCATGATCCCCCGGTACACGGACACCCTGGAATTGCACGAACCACGAGGCTAGTAGAAAGAAGGTACTGGTGGCCGGAGCTGAAACTCGACGTCCGCAACTTTGTACAAGGATGTGCTGAATGCCAGCGTCACAAGGTCAACACACGTCCCACGAAAGCCCCACTCGTACCCATCACACCCAAGGAAGACGCCCTACCATTCGAAACCATCGCCCTCGACTTTATTACCAAACTCCCGATATCCCAAGGGTACGACTCCATCCTAACCGTGACAGATCACGACTGCAGCAAGGCCTCCGTATTCATCCCCTGCAACGAGGAAGTCACAGCAGAAGAGACGGCTGGACTTTACGCTACCCATATCTTTAGGCGGTTTGGGCTGCCATCGAAGATCATCAGCGACCGGGACCCCCGATTTGCCTCCAAATTCACGCGGGAACTATGCCGAATCTTGGGAATCCAGCAGAACATCTCCACCGCATACCACCCCAGAACCGACGGACAATCGGAACGCACCAATCAGTGGTTGGAACAATATCTACGCTTCTGGGCAAACGAGCGTCAAGATAACTGGGCGGCCCTTCTACCAATAGCAGAGTTCGCGCATAATAATTGGCCCCACGAGGCGACGAGGAAATCTCCATTCTCACTCCTTATGGGATACGACCCGCGCACTGACTGGCTCGATAAGCCATCCCCTATCCCACAGGTCACCACACGAATAGAACAATTCCGAGAAGCACGGAAAGAAGCCCAGGATCTTATCAAAAAGGCGCAATCCATGTGGATCAAACACCGAGACACGCCCAAATTCCGAGTCGGAGACTATGTGTGGTTAGAAGGACGACACCTTCGAACCAATCAACCAACGCCGAAATTAGCGGCAAGACGGCATGGCCCCTTTAAGATCACACGGGTCCTGTCACCGGTGAACTATCAACTGGAACTTCCTGCGCAGTGGAGCATACATCCCGTGTTTCACATCGATCTTCTCACGCCTTATCGTGAAACGCTCGTACACGGACCAAATTTCCCAAGACCACCACCGGATCTAACAGAAGGAGAAGAGGAATACGAGGTCGAGAAGGTTCTGGACCATCGGCACTTCGGCAGGAGGAGACGCCTGCAGTACCTGATCAAGTGGAAGGGGTACCCCGACTCGGAGAATCAGTGGGTCGACAAAGATGACGTGTTCGCTGACGACGCCATAGCTGAGTACCAATCTTTGAATCCCCGACACGCTAGCATCTTAAGAACCGGACGAACAGAACGACAACCCCCATTCCCCCTCTACCATCATCACACTGGCCTCCTCATCTCTTCCATATTCGCAACAATGTCCGTTCCCTCTTCCGCCGACGCCATCACTCGCGTTGCCCGAAACGCGGGACCTCTCACCTACCAAGAGGTCGTTGAAGCCCTCCAGTCGACAGTCCCCGCCTCCTACGCCGATGACACCAGCAACCCCGCCACCTGGTGGATCCTCTCCCAGGACGGCCAGCGCATCAACGAGGTCCCCTTCACGACGGCCGAAGTTGATCGGCTTCGCCAAGCTCTCCCAGAGCTTGAGCGTTCCCCATCTCGACCTGTCCCAGTACGAGTCGAGTATCGAGCCGAGGAAGAAACCCAAGACACAGCCGACGGCCGATTGGGCGCGATGGAAGGAGCAGAAATGGCGGGAGACGGCAGAGAACTGGCAGCGGGAGCAACTACGGAAGGCGGCGGAGAGGCGTCGAGAGGCGTTACGGAGGAGGCGCGAATGGACGAGGGCGAAGAGAGAGCGCGAGGAGGCGAGGAAACTGTCCTCGGACAAGTCCGAGGGAGCTTAGCGGATCACTACCCAGCTGAGCACCCCCTCATCTCTACGGCCACCGATACTGACGACCCATGCGAAACCCCATACGCGTGCGACACCAATGGCCGCCCCCTCTATCGCGGTGGCGTGCGGGCCGACGCACCCCCGCCATTCCCACTTTTCCGACTCCGCCACGCCGAACTCGGCCCGCCTCCCCACGGTTACAAGTACAACCGCGGGGAGGATTACATCCACTTCCCCATCACCGACGGCCAGGGAGTGACGCGCCAGGCCGCCTACGTACAGGTCATCATGGGGGCCGACCCCATCGTGATGGGCCTCATCCCCGACAGCGAGAAGGTGTACTCGCAGCCCCTCTACGCCGAGCCCCACGTCAAAGTCACGGGGAAGGAGGTCTACCCTCAAGAGGACATGACCTTATTCGCAGGTGGCTATCACGACCGCCCCCGCCTCGACCGCGCCCTCGGTGAGCTCCATGACGTGAGTCTCCGCGCGGAGGTGCACCGCTATAGGGCCTACGCGTACGAGGCTGAGCGAATGGAGCAACGGCTTCATCAACTCGCCGCCGCGCTCGGGGGGATCAAGGGCGAGATGGCCCGTAGTAAGTTCCGCCTCGAGATGGCTAACACATTGGAGAGGATCGAGGAAGTACAGGCGGGTTGGATGTCGGGGCCGCGCCTTCGCCGGCGTCGTGGGCGCCGCGGCTGAAAAAGGGGTGATGTCGCGAACGGACTTTTGGACTTACGATACGAGACGAAAGGTGAAGTCGGACTCTTACTATACGGTTATGACTACGTTAGTAAGTAGGAATTAGTCATGGACCTTAGGATCAGTCAGCAGGTCGTGTTAGCATGTGATTGCTAGCATGACTCATTACTAGTACAGCGGTAGTAGGGTTCGAGCTATTACTGCTAGTAGTCGTTACGTTTAAGAGGAGCTTTAAAGCTGCCTCTACAATCTGTATATATAGTGGAGTGCGAAGACCAAGAATCGTTATCTTGGTCTTCTTCTCAATACCACCCTACTTCTCTTCTACTGTCAGGGCTTTCACGCCTTCTTGTCTCTGAAGGGAAGCCCCCTACTATAAGTCTTGACCTTCGAGTCTAAGACCCTGGCCCTTTCGACCCGACAAGTCGGAGTTGCCTTCGTACTACTTGGGCGTGTGCTTTGGATCGCCTTGGTAGTATTCTACGGGATCATCGAGACACTACGCACGTGTCGATCACTAGCTAAGTCGTGAACGCCTTTATACGAGCTCAAGTCGGGCTGAACGCTGTGGTAGCGCAACAAAACAGCTCATACCGTTACATCACCCCCTTTTCAGCCGCGGCGCCCACGCCACCTACGAAGTCCCAATCCTCCCATCCATCCCAACTGCGTCTCCTTGATGCGGTCCAAGGTGTTAGCCATCTCAAGGTGGAACTTACTATGTGCCAGTTCCCCCTTGACTCCTCCCAACGCGGCAGTAAGTTGATGAAGCCGCTGCTCCATCCGCTCAGCCTCGTAAGCGTATGCCCTGTAGCGATGTACCTCCACCTTGAGGCTGATGTCATGCAGCTCATCAAGAGCACGGTCAAACCAGGGGCAGTCATGGTATTCGCCCGCGAAGAGGATTAGATCCTCCTGGGGGTAGTGGGGCTTACCCGTGGTGTGGACTTGGGGCTCTGCGTAGAGCGGTTGCAAGTAGACCTTCTCGCTATCCTTGATGAGCCCCAGGACAATGGGGTCGGAGTTCATGATGACCTGTATGTAGGACACTTGGCGTGTCCTACCTTGGCCGTCGGTGATGGGGTAGTGGATGAAGTCCTCCCCATGGTTGTCCTTGTATCTGTGGGGTGGGGGTCCAAGGGTACGGTGGTGGAGTTGGAGGGTGGGAAATAATGGGGGTGTGTCCACGTGCACGCCTCTGTGGTAAAGGGGCCGCCCTATGGTGTCACAGGTGTATGGGGTCTTGAGGGGGTGGTCAGTGTTGGTGGCAGTGACAATGAGCGGGTGCTCAGCTGGGTAGTAATCATGCAGGCTTCCTCTTGCCTGCTCCAGTATCGTCTCATCTGCTCTACGGCTCCCTCCTTCCGCCGCTTCATCATCTCTGACCACCGTTTGGTCGCCCTCTGAAGCTGCTCCCGCTTCCAATCCTCCACCACTTGCCTCCACTTCTCCTGCCGCTTCCAGTCTAGCCACCATAGTGTTGCCGGTGAGGGGTTCTTCTTTGGCCCATTGCTCCACTCTGACCAGGAGAGGTTGAGGTGAGGAGTGCTCACTGCTGCAGAGAGCTCCACAAAGCCACTTCGGGCATTGTGAGCGGCACGGTGTTGAGCCGCTGTCCATCTTCAGTGATGAGCCATCAGCCGGTGGGGTTGCTGGTCTCGGGGGCGTGCTCGGCGGGGATGAGGCTTTGAAGTGCGGTGATGAGTTCTTGATGGGTGATGGGGCCTGTGTTTGAGGCAACCTGAGCGATGGCATTGGCGGCAGAGGGAATGGACATTGTTGAGAGGAGGGAGTTGACGAAGCCAGTGTGAGGAGAGGAGAGGGGTGATGGGGATTCCTGCTGCGTCTTCCCCCTTTTTAAGCTATGTGAAGGTCGAAGGTTTAACGATTGATACTCAGCTAGGGCGTTGTCTGCGAATACATCATCCTTATCGACCCACTGATTCTCCGAGTCAGGGTAACCCTTCCATTTGATCAGGTATTGAAGGCGCCTTCTCCTGCCAAAGTGCTGATGGTCTAGAATCTTCTCGACTTTGTATTCTTCTTCTCCATCTACTAGATCCGGTGGCAGGTGTTGGAAATTTTTCCCATGCATGAGCGTCTCACGATAAAGTGTGAGAAGATCGATGTGAAACACGGGGTGTATACTCCACTGTGTGGGAAGTTCCAATTGATAATTAACCGGAGACAGAATCTGATTAATTTTGAATGGTCTGTGTCATCTCGTGGCTAGCTTGGGAGTGGGTTGATTGGTCCTCATGTTATGATTTTCCCTTCTTTTCTCTCAGACGCTTCCATCCCTCGCTTCTTAATCCCATACCCCACCTTGATACGCTCATAACTCCTCATGTGCCCAACCGTTTCTGATGATCTCTTCGCTGCACGATACGTCTTTACGCCTCCTTCCCTGTATATCAAAGTTCACGGCGCTCCGGGTTCAGCTGACTTGCACATGACCCCGCGCAATCACTATGTTTCCTACTATAGTTACACCTTTGTTCTGCTTTTACTTAGAACCCACGTATCGCGCCATATGTTTGTTGTGTACAAACATCCTGTACTAGTATATAAGTTGCACGCTACCTAGCTTGTACAGTAGACTTGACTTCTTGTGTAATACCACATCGTTGTCAATCCACGAACGACTTTCCGCTCGCTGTTTTGCTTGAGCATGACTTTGGTTCGCCTTTGCACTTGAACCCCAGAACTCTCGACTACCACCCGTGTGTCTGAGGAGACTGTGTGGTGCTTATTCATCATCGAACTTGGTCTTAACCGACTAACTTGCATCCCGTTACCTCGGCCTGAGTGACTTAGTGACGTGCACGCCGCACATAACGTTCCTGTGGTAATGTTACACCTCAGGTGACGTCCTTCTAACCACACATAATCTCCAAGTTGAAATCTGGGCGTATCCTGGTGTTTGACCCACAGCGATTGTGCCTTGTTGATGAGGTCGTGGGCTTCCCTTCATGCTTCTCGGAATTGTTCCAGTCTCGTGGTAACCTGTGGGATCGGAGAAGGCTTATTGAGCCACTCAGCACAGGGGTCGTAGCCCATGAGGAGTGAAAATGGGGACTTCCTCATAGTTTCATGGGGCCAATTGTTGTGCGCGAATTCTGCTATGGGTAGGAGTGCCGCCCAATTGTCTTGGCACTTGTTAGCCCAGAACCAGAGGTATTGTTCTAGCCATTGATTCGTTCTTTCTGATTGTCCATCTGTTCATGGGTGATAGGCTGTGGAGATATTCTGTTGGATTCTGAGTATGCGGCATAGCTCCCTTGCGAATTTTGATGCGAATCGGGGGTCGTGATCACTGATTATTTTGGATGGAAGTCCGAAGTGTCTAAACACGTGAGTGATGTACAACCCTGCAGTTTCTTTGGCCGATATTTCTTCTGTACAGGGGATGAATATGGATGCTTTGGTGCAGTCGTGGTCGGTGACTGTGAGGATTGCATCGTATTCTTGTGACTGGGGGAGCTTGGTGATAAAGTCCAGGGTGATTGTTTCAAAGGGGAGTGCGTCTTCCTGGGGCATTATGGGGACAAGTGGGGCTTTGATGGGGCGTGTGTTGACCTTGTGTCACTGACATTCCACACATCCTTGTACATTGTTTCGCACGTCTAGCTTCAGTTCTGGCCACCAGTACCGGCATTCCACTAGTTGTGTGGTTCTTGCGATTCCCGGGTGTCCGTGTACCAGTGGGTCATGGTGCGCAGAGATGAGTTTCCGTTTTTCTTCTAACATACTGGTGATGACATACTTTCCTTGTCGATACCAAGCCCCATTGACATACTTCAATTGGTGTGGGTCCACCCAATACTGTAACGTGATCTCCGTTTGAGGGGGTTGTTGTGTAGCTTGTATCGTTGTGGTTCTTGCAAATACATCTTCTGGTAGTACCACAACATTTTCGTTATCTCATTCACCCTGGTCATAGTCCGGTCTTCATGATAGGGCATCAGCTCTTCCATTTTTCTTTCCTGGAATGTGGTGAATTTTGAAGTTGTACTCCATCAGTTCAAGTACTTCCCTGGCGACTCTCCAGCTTATTTTCTGTGGGAGTTTCCAGTACTAGAGGTTCATGTGATTGGAATAGATTTTGATCTTATGTGGTGATCCTGCTAGTAATGGTCTCCAATGTCTAAGTGCCTTGACAATAGCAAGGAGTTCCAGATCATATATGTCATAGTTTCGCTCTGCTTCGTTCAGGGTAGCAGAATAGTATCCGATGGGGTGTTGCTTGCCATCTTCATTCTTTTGTAGAAGCACTGCTCCAGTCGTGAATCCTGACGTGTCTACCTCAAGTTCAGATGGGTCTTCTAGTTTTGGGTGGGCGAGTACTGGTTCTTCTGTGACTAGGGCTTTAAGTTTTTCAAAGGCATTGTTCTCCTTGTCCGTCCATCTCCATTCCGTGTCCTTCCTCGTAAGTTTGTTGAGGGGTTTGGCATGTGTGGTGAAGCCGCGAATGAAGAGTCGGTAAAAATTGCAGAAGCCCAAGAAGGAGTGTATGTCACGGACCTTTGTTGGTGTTGGCCAGTCTTTGATACCTGAAATTTTTACTGGGTCCATATGTGTTACCCCCTTTTCAAGGATTACCCCCAGGTAATCCATTTGCAGCTTGTGAAATAGGCACTTCTCGAGTTTGAAGTAGAGGTCATGTTCCATGGCGACTTGTAGCACGTTGCGGACCGCTTCCTCGTGTTCCTGTTGTCCTGCCGGTTCCTGGGTTGCTATGCCTATGTCATCCATATAGACTCTTATGACGGTTCCCTTGCCTTCGTGCTTGGCGATGGTGTCTCTATATATTGTATTCATCATTGTTTGGAAGGTTGCCGGAGAGTTGGTGAGTCCAAAGTACATAACCGTGGGTTCAAAGAGTCCATACCGTGTCTTGAATGCTGCCTTATGTTCATCTCCTTCCCATATCCACACATTGTTGTATCCCCACTGGACATCAAGTTTTGTGTAGGTATGTGCCTGGCTGAGATCCATAATGAGGTTGGAAATGAGTGGGAGGGGGTATTGATTGCAAATGGTGACTGTGTTAATTTTCCTGTAGTCCTGTACCAGTTGTAGCTTTCCGTCCTTCTTTTTGATGAAGAAGAAGGACGACATGTAGGGGGATTTAGAGGGTTGTATATACCCTTTCTTCAGCTGTTCGTCCAGGAATTCCTTGAGCTTTCCGTCTTCTTCCTGCGTCATTGTTACGATTTTCCTTCTTGTTCCCTTGGACGCTTCCGTTCCTTGCTTCTCATTCCTACACCCCACCTTGTTACGCCCATAACTCCTCACGCACCCAGCCATTTCTGATGATCTTTTCGCCGCACGATACGCCTTTACGCCTCCTTCCTTGTATATCAAAGTTCACGGCGCTCCGGGCTCAGCTGCCTCGCACATGACCCCGCGCAATCACCATATTTCCCATTGTAGTTATGTCTTTGTTCTGTTTTCACTCAGAACCCTGATATCGTGCCATATGTTTGTTGCGTACAAACATCCTGTACTAGTATATAAGTCACACGCTACCTAGCTTGTATGGTAGACTTGACTTCTTGTGTAATACCACATCGCTGTCAATCCACGAACGACTTATATGCTCGCTGTTTCGCTTGAGCACGACTTTGGTTCGCCTTTGCGCTTGAACCCCAGAATTCTCGACTACCACCCACGTGTCTGAGGAGACCGTGTGGTGCTTATTCATCATCGAACTTGGTCTTAACCGACTAACTCGCATCCCGTTACCTCGGCTTGAATGACTTAGTGACGTGCACGTCGCACATAACGTTCCTGTGGTAACGTTACAGTCATGGGGTAGACTTTGCAGTCAATTGCCGATGGTGTTCCTTCTTTAAACTCTATGGCATGGTCCCATGGTCATGAAGGGGGAAATCAGTTGGATGCCTCCTCGCTGAAGATCTTTGTGAACTGTTGGTAAGCATGGGGGAGTTCCACTTTATCGTGGAACTGCTTAGCTTCGATAGCAAGTTCCGTTGCTGTGGTGCATAGGTGGCTTTCCCCTTTTAGTTCTTCTACAATGTCGTGTTTTTCTTCTTCGGTGATGGTGGCTCCAATGACCTGGTGTATTTTGTTGGGATTAACTGATTGGATCACTACAGGGAGCATTTTTCGTGTATGGTTGTGTATCTCCAATTGATTGTTGGTTCGTATGTGGCAAGCCATGGGTATCCAAGGACCAGGTCTTCGTTTCCAATGTCAGTGATCAGAAATCGCATTTTCTGGCATTTTTGGTTAGTTTGGACCTCAAGGTCTACGTAGTGGGTAATACTGCCCACTTTATTTTCCATATTGTCTATGTTCCATATTTTTTGGGGTTTATCCAGTGCCTGGAGACCAAGTCCCATCCTTTTTGCAAATGAGGGACATATAAAATTGTTGGTGGCTCTGGAGTCTATAAGCCCCTTGATGTTGGCCATTGCGTAACTTGTGCGAATTGAGACTGGAATTCGAAGCGAACGATAGTGAGTCATGATTACAGAGTTACAGTTAACTGCCCTCACCCAGGCTGTTGGGTTTAGGCGTTTTGAAAACCCTCCTTCCCCCACATCTCCTGAAGGATGAGGTCCTTGACATCGTCCATTTCTCCTGCTA
This sequence comes from Lactarius vividus, assembly GCA_021527035.1. NCBI lineage: Eukaryota > Fungi > Basidiomycota > Agaricomycetes > Russulales > Russulaceae > Lactarius > Lactarius vividus. The sequence goes on along the minus strand of JAKELG010000194.1, from coordinate 35,054 downwards.
CCCCTGCTAGCCAATCCTTGGCCCTTTGCTGTGGTGGGACTGTGTTGGTGCTTCTAGCTTGTACTGAGGGTTCTTCTTGAGAGTAGTAATCGGTCTCCGCCACTTGGCTTGTCATTTGTCTTTTCCTGGGCTGGGTACAGTTTCGTGAGAAGTGTCCTGTCTGATTGCAATTGTAGCAGATGACTGTCCTCATGTCCCAGGGTGGAGGTCCTTCCCCCCTTCCGTATCCTCCACATTGGGGTCTCGGGATAAATGGCCTATTGGGATCTCCCACTTCGGCCACTCTTGCGCGTGTTCTGTCTGCCAAGGTATCCATCGTGTTTGGATTGTATCTTGGTGGTGGTGGTCCTCGCGGTGGTCCCCAGTTGGGAGGTTGAGGCTGAAGCGCAGCAATGCATGCAGCTATCAGGAATGGTGTTCTCACCTTTGAGTAGGTTGAGAGACTATAGAGTGGAGAGGGTGCACAAGTGAGAAAGAGAGTGAATCTATATTCGCCTCCCTCCCCATAGGAGGCATTATATACCCTATGGCCCCACCATGTCCGGAAGCGCAAAAGTGATGAGTACAGGCGTTCACAATATCGCGTTTTTACATACGCCTGACGTAAATTACCACTTTGACTTAGTCATGAGACCTCTTTTCGCTCCGAGGCAAATTGCACCCAGTATAGTACATATCCTAACTACCGTAATAGGAAAGCATACTGGCAGTAATGTCGTAACTGCTATAGATAAGGGCCTTACGTACTTATTACGTTCCAACAGAGGCCTCCAGCAGGGTTGGGCCGATGATGGAGGTGTCTTACTTTTGAAGTTGTCGAGATGTGCTTTCATGTGGATGTACTGCTTTTGTTGGCACAAGGCGCACCTTTTCCAGTCTTTGAAGGTGTGGGGTTCATCCAGCTCATATACTTTCATGAAGAGGGCTTGGGGTAGTCCCACCATAAATCGGTCAATTGTTTGGTGGTTGTTGAGGTTGTAGTGAGCCTTTTGTGCTAGTTGTTCAAACTGAACTACGTATGCGTTGATATCTTCTCCGGTCATCTTGATTCCTTTTTGTAGCTCTGCTTGGGCTTGTTCTTCTTTGAGGATATTGGAGAATCGTTTGGCAAATTTGGTTGTGATGTGATTCCATAGGGTTTGAGAGTACTGGCTTACTCCTCGTCGTACTTCTCTGTTCAACCATTCGAGCATGGTCAGCGTCCATTCGCTGACATTGACTCCTTTGACATATCCCAAGAACAGGAGTGATCATCGGTATTTGTTTTGCATGATGGGGGCGTCCAGGTTCATGCCCCAGTATACGTGCCATTGTGTTAGAAAGGCCTCATATTTAGTGTGATCTCCGTCATATACAGTCGGAGGTTCACCTGATAGTCTGTCTGACCCATGTCCACCACCTCCTCCTGGTCCTGGGGGTGGTCCACCTCCTCCTGGAGGTCCTTCTCCTCCAGGTGGTCTTCCTCCTCCTGGGAATCCTCCCCCTGTTGGTCCTTGTCCCGGAAATCCTCCTGGTAGTCCACCTGGTGGTGGTGGTGGGCCTGCTGGTGGGTCTGGTTGCTCTGGACCTATTGCCCGGAACAGTGCTACATCATCTGCGGTCATTTGGTGTCCGGTGTTGGGGTTGATGGGGTTGAGAATGGCTTCAGCTTCTTCTCTGATGAGTCGTACCTCTTCCATGGTTTGAACTTCTGTGGCCATGGGGCTTCTGATGTGAATCTCCTCTGGAACTGTGATGTGTAAGGACTCAGCTAGATGGGCTAGTAGGCTTGAGTCGTCTCCTGTTCCTGGTCATACTTCACTTTCTGTTGCGGTATGTTCTTCCACTGGTTCCTCGTGACTTGATTCCGAGGGGGCTTGTTCCCTCAGCTGTTCTTCCTTGTTTTTGTCTTCACTGTCTTCGTTGAGCGTTCCCCAGTCTTCTCCTTGGAGCTCTCTTGAGTTGATGTCGCAGCGGTAGTGCCTTCCAGTTGGTCGGACTACATCCCACCGATTATCTATGGGGTTCCACATAACTTCTGTCCAACAGAAGTTTGAATAGTTGAACTCAACTGGGTGGTATCTGATGGGTTCTGCGGGGAAGTCGACAAAGTATCTGGTGTCTTCTCTATATTCTCTCCACTGTGCTGCACCTAGGAATCTTCGTGGTACTGATCTTTCTCCTCTTGTTTCGAGGCTATAGGGTCGGAAGTTTCTCCACTGTTCTCTTGTAGTGAACGCCACGTTTAGGGATCTTGGTCTTAATGTTACGCTACCATGGTGTTAGTCCAACTTGGACTAGGCGAAGGGCATTCATGACTCAGCGATTCTCGTAGTAACGTTTGTAAGTCTTCAGTATCCCTTGGAATATGACCAAGGCGATCCAAAGAGACTTGAGAGTGAATACCAAAGCAGCGAAGACTTGGTGGTTCGAAATAGTGACTGCCTTAGACTCAAAGGTCAAGGAGGATAAAGAGACGAAGCACGAAGGCCCAAAGAGAATATCTGAGATGAGTGGTATTTTGGAAGAAGACCAAGATGGCTTGTCTTGGTCTTCGTGATCCACTATTTATACATATGAAGGGGTAGCTTTAAAGCTCCCCTGTGAGTCCGATACCCTATAGCGTAAATAGCTTGAACCCTACTACAGCTATCCTAGTAATGAGTCATAGTAACTATCACATGCTACTACGACTTTGGCTGACTGATGATAAGTCCATGACTAATTTCTACTTACTATCATAGTAGTAAGCGTTCACTTTTCCTCCATCGTAATCTTGAGTCCAAACAGCTCATACCATTACATCAGGCACATGCTCAAGCCACCTCCCCCACCTGTTCTGCCACCCGAGCCCTCTCTGCTCACTCCACCTCTGATGATTCTGACTCATCCATCCATTCCATCTTATGTGCCCGTGATTGCATCTACACTCATCTTGGCTTTGATCACCCCCAATCACCTTCACCTCCCCAACTGCCTCTCCTCTCCCAAACAGAATTCAATGCCCATGTAGAAGACCTGCTCTCCCAGGGTCTACCTCAGGAAGAATTCAACACCTAAGTCCAAGGCCTCCTTTCCCAGACCTGGCTGCCTGGAGAAGTCACCCCAGTGCCACAGCCCTCACAAACAGCCCCACTAGTTATGTTACGATTTCCCTCTTCCCTCCCTTGGACGCTTCTGTTCCTCGCTTCTTACTCCCATACCCCACCTTGATACGCCCATAACTCCTTATGCGCCCAATCGTTTCTGATGATCTCTTCGCTGTACGATATGCCCTTACGCCCCCTTCCCTGTATATCAGAATTCACGGCGCTCCGGGCTCAGCTGACTCGCACATGACCGCACGCAATTGCCATGTTCCCTACTATAGTTGTACCTTTGTTCCACTTTGACCCAGAACCCACATATCGCGCCATGTGTTTGTTGTGTACAAACACCCTGTACTAGTATATAAGTCGCACGCTACCTAGCTTGTACGGTAGACTTGACTTCTTGTGTAATACCACATCATTGTCAATCCACGAACGACTTCATGCTCACTGTTTCACTTGAGCATGACTTTGGTTCGCTTTTTTGCTTGAACCCCAGAACTTCCCGACTACCACCTGTGTGTCTGAGGAGACCGTGAGGTGCTTATTCATCATCGAACTTGATCTTAACCGACCAACTCGCATCCCGTTACCTCAGCCTGAGTGACTTAGTGACGTGCACGTCGCACATAACGTTCCTGTGGTAACGTTACATTAAGTCAAGTCTCTCACAACCCTGGCGACTAGTAGGAGTCGCACGAAATTTCAGCTGCAGTACATCAATTGGTATCTGACCGATGAACTCTCCAGCCACGAGAAGGGAGCCATAATCTGGGAAGAAATCCATAACCAAGAGGGATACTTCATCTTTGACATCAAAAACCAAGAATATCACCAAGTCCATTACCTTGACGACCTTCGTATTTGGGCTTATATCGACTATGACCCAAAACAAGGACAGTGGTACGCTTACAAAGCTGTCCCTCCACAATTCGGCACAGGACCCCTCAGGTCAACCAACATCACAGGGATTAACATCGACCCAGACAAGTCAACTACCCTCACTCCTGTACAGCCAGAGATGGCCACCAACACTCAGGTTGCCACCAGCCTTACTACCACAGGAGCCTCCGGCCTGGGCAGTGGAGGACCACATGCTACAGGAAGTCGATTGGCTGCTCAGATGGGCAGAGCGACTCATAGCTCTAGCACCCAGCTGATGACGGGGATGAGTGGTGGCCCAACTGCTGGACCTAGTGGAGGCTTACATGGTAGCGGTGGAGGCCCACCGGGCAGCAGTGCCCCTGGTGGCAGTGGAGGTGCTCCGGGTGGTGGAGCCCCTGGAGGTGGTGCCCCAGGAGGAGGTGCGCTCCCCGTGGGCCCAGCCAGGGCAATACCAGCACCAGGAGGGGGCAAACTTGGGGGCAACCCACCACCCATCTTTGATGGAAATCGAGAGGAGAGTCAAAACTTCCTTCAATCCTTTCAAATTTATCGAGGAATGAACCCAACCGTGGATCAGCTTACAGTACCCTACTCATGGGCCATGACCTTCCTCTTGTACATGAGGGGACATCTGGTGGACGATTGGGTAGATGAGCAAACTGTGTGGCTAGACACCCAGATAGCAGGAGGAGTACTGCACCATGAAGAGAACCTATGGAACACAGTCCTTGACCAGTTCATGAACGCCTACACTGACACCACCAAACGAACCAGAGCATGCCAAGACATTGATAAGTTAAAGATGATTGGCAAAGACATTGACATGTACATTGTGAAGTTCCAGAACCTCACAGCAAAAGCTGGCTATAATCCAGACGAAGCCAACATCATCGAAAAATTCCAAGCGGGACTCCCCAACAACCTCATAATCAATGCCATACGCTTCCAGCACCCGGTCACATGGGAGCAATGGAAAGCGGCAGCACGACTTCAGCAAGCCGAATACCTTATGCTGAAGCCCCGCCTTACACGCAACCGACAAAATGAAAAATGAGGTGGTCACACCCGAGACCAGTGGGTCCAAGCCCTTAACAAGGCACGTGACCCAAACACCATGGATATTAGCTGCACTAGAGCCCGCGCAACCCTCACAGATGCTGAGAAGCAAAGGATGGTCACGGAGGGGAGATGTTTCCGATGTGGAGAAAAGGGTCATGTGTTGTGTAATTGCCCACAAAAAGGCACTTGTGTTACTCAGACCACAAGCGATGGAGGAGCGCCTCCTCCCGTCCCCACTACCCCCGCAGTATCGCCTCCCCCCCTCGTTACTTGAGTCACCATATCAGCAAACCGCATACTGTCAAATGATGAAGTGGCTGACACTCAGATCGCAGCGCTAGCCACTCAACCAAAAGAAGTGCAGGACCTCTTGGTGGAGAAGCTTTTTGGAGGAAAGGATTTTCCGAACGCCTGAACCCATTGGCCTGGGCACAGGCGCTACACATGTACTATAGCAGATATCAATCTATGTGAATCCCAGTTCTTTTCAAATCTGCAAACGCAACGGCTGAACGACAGGTCCTGTTGGACTCTGGAGCAACCGACAACTTTATTTGTGCGGAACTGCTCAAACAAACACACCTTGGAACACGACCCATCTCCGTCCCCATTACTATTTGGAACGTTGATGGCACTTACAACCGAGACGGTGCAATAACCCAGTACACCGACCTAGTGGTGCGGACTGGTGAGCGCACGAAGACACTTCATTTCCTGGTTACCAACCTAGGAAAGGACGAAGCGATCCTGGGTTACCCATGGTTCTCGGCCTTTGAGCCTGAGATAGAGTGGAGAAATGCCACGCTGAACAAGAACTTCCAACCAGTTGTAATCTCCAGCCTGAACTTCCAGAGCGACGCCATGCCTGTAGAAGCGGCTATCAGGGCTATCGAGGTGTATGGGCTTGACGAGGAGGCCTGGGAGCAGGTTGTGAACGAAGAACCAGAGCCAAGCATCGCCTTCCTGCGGAAGACAATGACAGCATCAGAACTCGCGCAGCAGGAAGTGGCGAAAAGGAAGGCCCAAACATTTGAGGAAATGGTTCCTCCAGAATATTGGTCACACCGCAAAGTGTTCAGCGAGGAAGTGTCACATCGATTTCCCCCATCCCACATATGGGACCATGCCATTGAACTACTCCCTGATGCACCCACCGCCCTCGACTGTAAAGTATACCCCCTAACTGCAAATGAAGGAGAGGCACTTACGGCCTTCCTGAACAAACAACTTGAGAAGGGATATATTCGCCCTTCAAAATCCGCCTACACATCACCCTTCTTCTTCATCAAAAAGAAGGATGGGAAGCTACGCCCAGTGCAAGACTACCGACATCTCAACAAACTCACTGTGAAAAACCACTATCCCCTCCCCCTCATCCCCAAACTCGTTGACCACATCCGAACTGCGCAGTTGTACTCGAAGTTAGACATCAGATGGGGTATAATAACATCCATATTCAAGAGGGAGATGAATGGAAAGCAGCATTTAAAACCAACCAAGGACTATTCGAACCACATGTCATGTTCTTTGGTCTCACCAACTCCCCTTCCACCTTCCAAACAATGATGGACACCATATTCCATGACCTCATTCTGACAAACGAAGTCGTTGTCTATATGGACGATATCCTTGTAGCCACTGCCGACAACAAGGAGCACCATCAAGGAGTTCTCCATGAAGTACTATGACTTTGTGAGGAGCACGACCTTTATGTGAAGCCGGAGAAATGCGAGTTCGAGGTCTACGAAACCGAGTATCTGGGGCTTATCATTGGCCACGGACGACTGTGGATGGGCCCCGTTAAAATTCAAGGGATCCAGGAATGGCAACCACCGAAGAGCCTCAAGGAGGTTCGCACATTCCTAGGATTCTGCAACTTTTACCAAAGATTTATACGAGGGTTCTCCCAACTCACTCGACCCCTTCACAACCTCACAAAAAAGGACGTCCAATGGCATTGGAGCGACACACAGCAAAATGCCTTTGAAGATATTAAGAAGCACATATACGAAGAACCCGTGCTCCTATTCCCAGACCTCACGAAACCATTCGAACTGGAGGTTGACGCATCGAATGTCACAGTAGGGGCTGTGCTGAATCAACTAGGCCCCGACCAAAAGTTTCACCCTATAGCATTCCACTCCGAGTCATTCACGGAGACAGAACGAAACTACGATATCTACAACCAGGAACTACTAGCCATGGTTAAAGCACTACGAGCGTGGAGAACATACCTTGTAGGATCCCCCCATAAAATTATTATCCACACCGATCACGCCAACCTCCAATATTGGAAGGAACCCTGGAAGATCAACCGGAGAATTGCGCGAGAATTCCTGGAGCTGTCAGAATACGATTTCATTCTGAGACACGTAGCAGGAACGAAGAATGCACACGCAGACACCCTGTCCAGGCAGTCGGATTATGAGTCCGGCAAAGGGGACAACACCGACATCATCATCCTACCAGCTGAAAGGTTCATCCGAGCCACCCAAATGTCAATATGTGATATGGACATTTGGTCCCTGGTGGCTCAGAATGCTGGTAAGGAAGAAGCGGCACAATGGGCCGAACACCACAACCTCAAACAGCATGACGGGCTGTGGTGGAAAGACGATGCATTAGTTGTTGTTGGGGACAACGATCTTAAGCGGGGGGTAATTGCTTTCTTTCACGACTCTCCAAGCATGGGCCACCCCGGAATTGCCAATACGTGCAAACTAGTGCGACGCGACTATTGGTGGCCCACCATACGAGAAGACGTTGAAGAATACGTGAAGGGATGCACCATATGTCGGTCCAACAAAATTAACCCTCACCGACAAAAACCCCACCTATTCCCCATATCTACCGACCCCGAAGCAGAACCATTTGAAGTCGTTGCCATGGACTTTATCACAAAACTACCCCCATCCCAAGGTTTCGACTCCATCCTTATGATCACAGATCACAACTGCTCGAAAGCCGCAATCTTTATACCCTGTCATGAAGCCATCACCACCGAAGGAGTAGCACAACTATACCTCCAGCATGTTTACCCACACTACGGGATACCCTGCAAACTCATCATGGACAGGGACCCATGATTCACATCCGCATTCATGAAGGGGTTGTGCAGCATACTCAGAATACAACAAAATATCTCCTCCGCATATCACCCTCAAACAGATGGCCAATCAGAATGCACTAACCAATGGCTAGAACAATACCTGCGCCATTGAAGCAACGTTCAGCAGGACAACTGGGCCGAAGCGCTCCCAGTAGCCCAGTTTGCACACAACTCTTGGCTGAATGCTACCACAAAGCACTCCCCATTCTCACTCATTATGGGATGGGAACCACGAACTACGTGGATTTCAAAACCCACCACAGTACCATCAGTTGACCAGTGCTTAGACGAAATGACCACGAGGCGACAGCACACGCAAGAGTGCATCAAACACGCGCAAAAACCTTATGGCAAAGAAGGGAAGAAGCTGTTTTATTCCCTACGCCAAAGGAGCCCAGGTCTGGCTGGAAGGAACGAACCTAAGAACCTTCTACCCCACTGCGAAGCTGGCCCCTAAACATCATGGGCCCTTCCGAATCAAGAAGGTCTTGTCAACAGTGACGTACAAGTTGGAGCTGCCAAGCACATGGAAGATACACCCAGTGTTCCATGCAAACCTCCTTACACCATATAAGGAGACGGAGCTGCATGGGGAGAACTTCCCACACCCTCCCCCTGAACTTGTGGAGGGAGAAGAGGAATTCGAAGTGGAGCAGATCATGGGGTCGTGACTCCATGGACGAGGGCACAAGCTTCAGTTCCTAGTCAAGTGGAAAGGCTTTCCCATGAGTGACAGCTCGTGGGAGCCAGCTGACCATGTCAAGCATGCGCCGGATGCAATCGCCGACTTCTATCACCGACACCCAACGGCTGATGGAGCAGGGCGAGAGTTATAAGAAGACAGGCGAACAAAGAACAATCTCCACATCCCCGCTCATCATGACAACTCCCATCCCTCATGACACCGTCCCAGCGACTGACCGACCCCGTCCCCCGTCAGCCCTCATCCTCAAACAACTCACGGTCCTGTTGCAATCAGAGGGAATTCCCACTCCCTTCGTGTCTCGAACACCCTATTCAGCTATCCCCTCATGACCACTGACTCCTGTCCTCGCCATAGCACTCAACGTCTCCCCTACGAGCCCAACACCCCCACCGTCATCTCCTCCACCACTTGAACCCGCAGTAGCTCCCCTCTTGGAAGCACCCCCAGGCCTCACGCCCGTCGTTCCCCTGTTGTGGCTAGCATCTGAGCTTCCCCATCCCTACTCGCTAACTCCAGCGGCACCCCCTCGTCAGCTACGACCGGACCCTTGTCTGGCATCATTAGATGACGATGAGGAGCCGGTTGATGAAGGGGATGACAAGGAGTCTGATGACCCCGGACTCCCGTTCTTCCTCAACGCTCCCGACACCCCGTTCTTTTTCCCCCTGATGATCCCACTGGAGGACAATGTCACAAAAGTCCAGGCGAAGTACATTTACTATCGCCGGGATTATCGAGAAATCATCGGAACCCAGGGAAGGGGAAAGCTGTGTTACTGCCAGGAGGTTTACCTGTCGACACCGCGCCCCACTACTATGCACCCCACCATCTTGCCTCACCAGCTCGCCGTTTTCAGTCCGCAAGACCCACGCACCGTCACCATTAACGAGGTATTGAGCGAGCTCAAAAACCCCCACTTATCCATGGAGGTCACAAGATTGTGGCAGTGCCTCGGAGACAAAATTGCTCTGGATGCGCAGAGGGCAGATCTCCGGTGGCTTGAACAGGAGGCCACCCACGACCAATTCCACCTGGATGCCAAGCTACAAGGCATCACGAAGCGCATGCAGTATGCAGGTGCCATCCCCCTCATTACCGATAAGTTCGTCGAGCTCACCACTTGCCCTGTACGCCCCCGCCACTATTTCCCTGAACTCCTGCTCGTACCATGACCCAGAGGGCCTCTCGAGATGCCGCGTCTCGTGGGGGGACCCAGTTGGACGCAGAAACGGCGCAAGTGTTACTTGTGCAAGAAGCGCGGGCATAAGATGAGTGAGTGCCCCAATAGGCCGCCAACTGGTGTCTGTGTATGGTGTGCAAGTCGGGCTCACGCCTCCAAGAACTGTCTTATCCATCGCCTTGCACCCATCACTCTTGTAACGCTACCACGGCGTCAGTCCGACTTGGACTCATACAACGGCGTTCACGACTTAGCAGGTTTGAGAAACTCCCTTAGAGTCTCGGTAACTCCGTAGAATATGACTAAGGCGATCCACAGTATTCGCCCAAGCAGTACCAAGGCAACTCCGAGTTGATCACTTGAGAGTGCCAGTGCCCTAGACTCGAAGGTCAGGACTATAAGATCTTGAAGGAAGAAGGCGTGTAGGCCCTTTTAAGAAAGACGAGTTGGAATACTAGTGGTATTCAAAGAAGACCAAGATGGTGTTTCTTGGTCTTCGCAGCCCACTATTTATACATATTGTAGAGGCAGCTTTAAAGCTCCTCTTCAAAGTGTTGTCCACTAGCATAAGTAGCTCAAACCCTACTACCGCTATCCTAGGAATGAGTAATACTAGCTATCACATGCCAGTACTCCTCCTGCTGACTGATCCGTATAGTCCATGACTAATTCCTACTTACTATTGTAGTCATAACTGTATAGTAAGAGTCCACTTCACCTTCGTACCGTATAACTGTCCGTAAAAGTCCTGGCTGCAACAACCCTGGTGTTTGAGGAACCCTCCGAGCACCCCCGCTGGTGTGGGAAGTGCCTAAGATTCGATGCACGGCACGACAAGATCGAGTGCCTGCAGTACAAGGCATGTAGGAGGTGTGGGGAGCACGGCAGGTATTTGTTCCTTCGCCGACACGTCTGCCCGGTGTACAACCGGGATGATGAGACTAATGACCCCAGCGCTGACATGTACGACTATGTTGGCAGTGACTGAAGTCGTGGCGACTTCAGGTCTAACAGGGGGGTAATGTTACGATTTCCCTCTTCCCTCCCTTGGATGCTTCCGTTCCTCGCTTCTTACTCCCATACCCCACCTTGATACGCCCATAACTCCTTATGCGCCCAATCGTTTCTGATGATCTCTTCGCTGTACGATATGCCCTTACGCCCCCTTCCCTGTATATCAGAATTCACGGCGCTCCGGGCTCAGCTGACTCGCACATGACCGCGCGCAATCGCCATGTTCCCTACTATAGTTGTACCTTTGTTCCACTTTGACCCAGAACCCACATATCGCGCCATGTGTTTGTTGCGTACAAACACCCTGTACTAGTATATAAGTCGCACGCTACCTAGCTTGTATGGTAGACTTGACTTCTTGTGTAATACCACATCGTTGTCAATCCACGAACAACTTTACACTCACTGTTTCACTTGAGCACGACTTTGGTTCGCTTTTTCGCTTGAACCCCAGAACTTCCCGACTACCACCCGCGTGTCTGAGGAGACTGTGAGGTGCTTATTCATCATCGAACTTGGTCTTAACCGACCAACTCGCATCCCGTTACCTCGGCCTGAGTGACTTAGTGACGTGCACGTCGCACATAACGTTCCTGTGGTAACGTTACAAGTTAGCTCATCAGCGTACCTCCCCCGGCACATGCCTGCCCTCTCCCATCCCCAAGTATCATCTCCTCCCAGTGGTCACTGGGCCCATTTTAATACCACCTCTTTCCCTTCCTTCCCCACTACTGCAATGGCTCACAGCACTCCTTCAGGTTTGACTGCTATGCCAGCAGCACGATCACAATGTGCACCCCACTTCTCGGGTCAAGATGATGAGATTCTAGTGGAGTTCCTGCATGAATATGAGGACCTTGCAGATGGAAATGGGCTGTCAGAGAGGCAAAAAGTGGAAACAATTCTACGCTACATGCCCTGCTCCATGCAGAACCTTTGGATGACTCTGCCAGGTTACCTCAATGGGTGATGGCACCATTTTCAGGCCCAGCTTGAAGAGCTCTACCCAGACATTGCAGGACACACACGATGCACACATCAGGGCCTCACCCAGTTTGTTGAACTCTCAGCAAGGAATCACATTCACGATGAGAGTGATGTCCTGAAATATTATCAGAACTTTCTCACCATTGCAGCTCCCCTTCTCCGAGACAATAAGCTGACAGATGACGACTTTCATGCAGAGTTCTTCAAGGGCTTCCACACCGATGATCAAGACTTCCTGGCTGATCAGGTTTTCAACATCAACCCTCATCACCTGGCAAACCAGCCATTTGATGCCCAAGATGTTCTGTTGGCTGCACGTCGATACTTTGCCAGTGACCAGTTCCACAAACCATTGCAGTGTCGGGTTCACAATGACCTTCATGGCCACTCAAGGACCCATTGGGAAGATCCCAATAAACTCATCCAATGCCTATTCAGTGACAAGCACACATCCAAGCCTGCAGCGTGTGACTCCAACTCAGACTATGAGCCAGAGGATGATGATGACCCCACTCCTCCAAAATGCTCAACTTACAAGACTCAGAGCATCCACTTCAAGAAGCTGAGCTGAGCTCAAGCCCAGTACAAGGACAAGGAGGACCCTGTCACACTGGTTGCAAAATTAAAAGGCCTTTCTGTTCACAAGCCTTCTTATCTTGTCCTTTACTCACAGTGCCAGGAGTGCTGTCTGAACATTGTGCAACACCTCCCAAAGCCAGAGCTCTTCCCAGCCCAAGTTCCCACTGCACTGGCCACAGTTGCCTATCAGTCACCCCCTGCCCCACCCTGCCAGCCATGGGCCCAGCGAGCATCCACCCCTTCCACTTCTTCCTCCACTCCCCCAGTCACTGACAAAGATATTTTCTTTAGTGACAGGAATAGCGCACGAACCCACAGCTGTGCCTTCTGTGGCATGCTTGGACATCGCATCTGTGGCTGCCCTGCCACTGAGGAATATGTTGACACCGGTCATGTCAAGATTGTTGACAACTGGCTGTTCCTTCCTACTGGCCAGCCTATCCTGAACAATGGTTGTGGACTAGGACTGCAGGCAGGTGTTGATGCCTGGCTGAGAGCTAACAAGCCACCTGCCAGTGACAGCACCACACCAGCCACCCAGCGTGATGCACCACCTCACACAAGCTACAGTTTTGAGATCATTCCAGAAGCTGTGATCCCAACTGGTGTGTACATTGCAGAGGAGGCTGACTCAGATGCAGGCAGCAGCAATCACGAGTACATGACAGAGCTGTATGACATGTTTGAGGTCTTCGCGACAAAGAAGAAGGACTCCAAGCCCTCAAAAACATCGGCAGCACCTGCAAGAGCACCCTCCCCGCCCCCTGTACCCCCAGCCCCGGTCGCACCAGCTGCACCATCAACCTGCACTGGCCACACCCCTCAGTACCAGTACCAGGTGAGCACTGAGGATCAAGCCCTCACCAGGGAGCTCCTAGGCTGGATCCTTGAAGGCAAGCTCAACAAGGTCACGCCAGCACACATCCTCACAGCTAGCCCTCCTGTTTGCAAGGAGCTTGTAGAGCGCCTTAAGCCCCACTGCATCGAGATGGCCTCGTTTGAGCAGGTGGAGGATGATGCTACAGACCCTGTCTCAGTCCTTGAGTTGGCAGCCAAACAAGAGGCTGGGTTTTCACTTCCTTTGGGTGAGATTGATGTACTGGTCAACAGCCACAGCACCAAGGCTGGTGTCCTTGATCAAGGCTCTCAAATCATTGTCATTTGTGAGGACTTGGCAAATGAGGTCGGTGTGAGGATTAACACACAGTGTACACTGCGCATGGAAGGTGCAAACAGCAGCACATCTCACACAGTGGGATGTGCAGAAGACTTAGATATGTGCATTTGTAACGTTACCACAGGAATGTTATGTGCGATGTGCACGTCACTAAGTCGCTCAGGCCAAGGTAACGGGATGCAGAGTAGTCAGCTAAGACTAAGTTCGATGATGAATAAGCACCGCACGGCCTCCTCAAGCATGCGGGTGATAGTCGGGAAGTTCAGGGGTTCAAGCGCAAAGGCGAACCAAAGTCGTGCTCAAGCGAAACAGCGAGCATAAAGTTGTTCGTGGATTGACAACGATGTGGTATTACACAAGAAGTCAAGTCTACCGTACAAGCTAGGTAGCGTGTGACTTATATACTAGTACAGGATGTTTGTACACAACAAACATATGGTGCGATATGTGGGTTCTGAGTAAAAGCGGAACAAAGGTGCAACTATAGTAGGAAACATAGTGATTGCGCGGGGTCATGTGCAAGTCAGCTGAGCCCGGAGCGCCGTGAACTTTGATATACAGGGAAGGGGGCGTAAAGGCGTATCGTGCGACGAAGAGATCATCAGAAACAGTTGGGCGCATAAGGAGCTATGGGTGTATCAAGGTGGGGTATGGGAGTAAGAAGCGAGGAACGGAAGTGTCCAAGAGAAACAAAGGGAAAATCGTAACAGCATTGGTGATGTCTCCTTCATGATTCATGCCCATGTTGTCCAAACAGCACCCTTCTGCCTGCTCCTTGGCCATCCTTTCCACCACCTCCTGCTGTGCCAGCTTGAGGATCACCCTGATCATGTGGATGTGTCCATTCGCAACCCCGCGGACCCTTTGCACTCCATCGCCATCCCTTCCCAAGCTTGCCGAACCACAGAAGTTGGCTTTGTTGCAGCCCTTGCCTGCCAGGTCCAACCTGAGCCCCTGTGCATGGAGGCACTAGAACACTATGTTGCTTTCCCCCATTTCTCCCTTTCACCTGATTCCCTGCCCATGTCTGACTCGCCTGTTGCAGTCCTAGCATACAAAAAGGCTGCCAGGAAAGTCCACCCAGTCATGGCATCCCTCCCCAAGGATTTTCACATTGTCAGGCACCGTCCTGAAGACCCCCTCCTCTCTCTTCCCATGCTCCTGACCCACCCTCCTGAGTTCACACCAGGAGTTCACCTTGTTGAGCGGGCATGTTACGCTCCGTAGGGCGCACTTCGGGAGATCGCACTCGACCGGTCCTCTGGGGTTCCTAACGACCTAGGTGTTGACTCGCTCTTGTTCTGTCGCCTGAGCTAGCGCTTGCTGTCGTTCTTGGTCTTCGAGGATAAGTCCGAAACGGACAATCTGGAGAACTCGGATAGCAACGAAAAGGTAGAGGAAAGGAATGACTTCGCTCGTATACGCTGAGCTTGCACGCTCAATCAATCGGTCACGTGACAGGAAAGGGGAGGGGGACACCGCTGTAGCAGAGGGACAAACTCCGAGGTCTGCGTAGGGTACGGACGCCGCTGTAATGCTGGACTAACTCCGAGGGCACGTAGGGCAGAGAGAAGAGGAGGTGGATTGAGAGCAAAGGGGACTGGGGAACTACTCGGACTAGGTTGTACGGACTATACAAGAAGTCAAAGCTACCGTCTAAGGTCGCTTCTACGTGCTACTTATACTCGTAGGGAGAGCTATTGGAACTCAGCTGAAACCCTAATACAACTGTCACATGAATACTGCGGAAACTGCGGAACTGCGGAAAACACATGTCCAACGCCACTGATGGTGGCTGAAACATACAGTCCATGGGCGCATCAAGCCACAGGGACGAGGCACGGGAAAGTCAAGACAAATACAGTAACGGATCACAAACCAGGCACAATCGATAACACACGTTCCAATCCAGGCACAGGCTCATCTGGACTCTTCTGGTGCGGTCTAGGCCAGGTCACGTGCCAGGGTCACGTGACGGGTAAATGACGTCGTCCGGCGCTAATCTTCCGGACCTTGAGGTGGGTCTTGTGGGAACATATACTGGGTAGCCAGTATAGCTGCGCGCAGGTGCAGAGCGCGACTTTGGTGGAACTTCCAGAGGCGTTCCCTAGCCTCGGCTTCTTCGGCTGCTTGCGCATCGGCGTCTAACGGATCTCTTGCAGGACTCCAAGCGACAAACTTCACAGGGGACGGGTTTTCTAGGTCACGTGGTGGCGTAGTGGCGCGTTCCGGAGGGCCAAACGTAACAGGGCAGCACTAACAGTGAAGAGTTAATAGCAAGAGCTAAGGACAAACAAGTTACTTCAGAGGTAGAAGAAACTCTATAGCAGCACTACACACCTAAGGACAAACAAGTTCTACACTAGTGTCAGCATAAGGTAGAGAGGCTCAGTAGTAAAGGGACTTACATTTTGAGGGTAGAAGAAACTCTGAAGTGTATGGGAAAAAACAGCAGTCCTTATATACAGGACACTTAGCTAATAATGGTCTGTGCACACTGGTGATCCAAACAAAATACACCTGGTCTGTGCACCAGAGGGAGAAATGCCATTGGAGGGCAAAGAACAATAGAGCTGCCTAATGCAGCTAAGTCCAGTATCTTTACAATAAGAGCAATAAGAACCTAATAAGGATCTAGACAATAAAGATAAACAATAACCGGTCTGTACAAGTCTGGAAGTCCAAATCTAACCATAAGGGTCAGATACCATATAAGGTAGGGAATGACTCAATCATATCCCACGAGACATGTGACTTGAATCAGTTGCATCTCAACACATGGTACACTATTTATACAGTCTAGAGACAATGACGCACTTGTACAATAAGAGTGTTATACAATAGACAGAGTACAATAAGACCTGGAACAATGAGTGGGTCAGAACAAAGGGAAGTACTTAGACAATAAGTACAATAGGGAATCCAGAACAAAGATTGTTACGCTTCAGTGGGCATACCTTCCGGAGTCTGGCTTCTTGACAGGTTCTTGCAGTATCATGGTGGTGACCAAGACTTTGGCTGGTCTATCTTCCAGTCGGAACCTCGAAATCTTGAGATTTGCTGAGTTCTTCTAGGGTTTGGATGATGCCGTAGGTGATGGCAAAGAGGATATGCATAACACAAGTGGCAAAGAAGAAGAGGAGGACATGCTCAAGCAAAGGAGACAGGAGGTGGAGGGAAAGGTATACAGGGACTTCCTGTATCTGCTTTGATCTACTTGTAGGCTGGTAGAATACAAGAAGTCAAGCTGAGGGATATCAGTGAGACTGGGGTGCTACTTATACACTTCCAGGGAGCTTTCAAGCTCAGCCTGAAGTCCGAAATCTAGTACATATCTGATGAACAGCATAGGTGGAGACCCATACTCACAGTGAATCAAGAGATACTGTGGTGAGATATGTGAGGCACAGGGAAGCAGAGATCTTGCAAGGTAAGCTTAGAGAGATGTCTGATAGCACAGAGTGAGAACTGGGTGGTATTACAAGAGTAGGAAACATACCTGATAGCACAGAGTGAGAACTGGGGCTATCAGGGCGTACATGGTACACTACTTATACAGTCTAGAGACAATGATGCACTTGTACAATAAGGGCGTTATACAATAGACAGAATACAATAAGACCCGGAACAATGAGTGGGTCAGAACAAAGGGAAGTACTTAGACAATAAGTACAATAGAGAATCCAGAACAAAGATGATATCATAGTGACATCACAATAAAGATATAACAAAAGGATAGTCCAAAAGCATAGTACAATAACAAGTTCAGAGTAGTCCATGTGATGTCATTGTACAGTGATGTCATAGATAAAGTAAAGGTCCGAGATTGTGATGATCATACATCTAATCTACATGAGTCCTGTATTTCTAATCTAAAGCAGTCTGTTATCTGCGTGTCCATAGAGCCGCTAAGTGCGCACAGGTCACTTATCAACATCTCCCTGTGATCAGCAATCTGGGACTAGCACAAGCCCATGTCAACGTTGTGTTGGTGGAGCAGGGTGTGAGCAAGTGACTTGGTGAAGCCATCTGCAGCCATTTCCAGTGTAGGGGTTCTGATTAGAGCGATGGTGCCTTTTTCAATGTACTCCCTAATGACATGGTGCCGTATTGCAATGTGCTTGGATCGCCTCCCAGTGACAGGGTTCAAGGCCAAATCAATGGCACCCTTGTTGTCACCATGTAGTGGGATGGGGTCGTCAACCTCGTACCTGAGTTCCTTAAGGAAGCTCTGATACCAAGTGGCTTGATTGGCCGCATCGGTCATGGCCATGTATTCCGCCTCTGTAGTGTTTTGGGCCACTGTCTTTTGCTTGCGCGAAGACCAGCTTATTGCACCATTGGCTAAAAGGAACACATAACCCAAAGTGGAGTGTCTATCATCAACCTGGTTGCTCAGGGAAGAGTCACTATAGCCATGAAGGCCTTCTCTACTGGCGCCATCATAGACAATGCGCATGTCCACAGTTCCTGCTAAGTAGGACAGAACATACTGTGCTAGTCATAGATGTTGGGGGGAAGGATTTGCTGCATACTGCGCCAAACGTGATACAGCAAAGGCAATGTCACATCTAGTGCCAATCTGAACGTACAGCAGACTACCAATTAGTGACTGGTAGTGCATAATGTCAGAGGCAGTGGCCTGGCCAGTGTATTTAATAAGGTGCTCTTCAGCACCAGCGGGTAAGGGTGTGTTGTGTGGAGTGGCATCAGTCATGCCAAAGCGTTCAAGGACATCCTTAATATAGCCAGACTGGTCTATTTCGATGCGTCTGGGGGAGTGGTTGTGCACAATACGCATGCCTAGATATGATTCTATCTCCCTGAGATCTGTCATTTCATAGCATTCAGAGAGGTCTGACTTCAAGCGCTTGATGTTCTCCAGTGAAGCACCCAAGATAGTGATGTCGTCAACGTAAATGATAATGAAGAGTGGACCATCCCCCTCTCGTTGAGGCATCATATAAACACCTGCATCGGCGAACGTCCACTTAAAGCCTAGTGCAATGAGCGCTCCATGGAATTGTAAGTTCCATGCACAGGAGGCTTGTTTGAGACCATATATCGCCTTAACTAGGCGGCACACCTTCGTCTCGGAGCCGGTGACAGTGAAACCTTGTGGTTGCTCCATGTATATCTCCTGATCAAGCACGCCATTGAGAAAAGCAGACTTGACATCCATCTGATGGATGTGCCAGTCCTCCAGCGTGGCCAATGCCAGAAGTAATCGTAGCAACTCAAATCATGCAACAGGAGAGAAGGTTTCATCAAAATCTATGCCAGGGATCTGCGTAAATCCCTTAGCCACCAAGCGAGCTCTGTAGCGGCCATCTGCCTTGAGCTTGAAGACCCATTTGGATTTTACTGCCCTGTGATTAGGCGGGAGATCCATTAACTCCCATGTGCCATTCTTGGCAAGCGCATCCATCTCATACTGACATGCCTCAGTCCACCTGTCTGCATCCACAGACCACATGGCCTCTGCATAAGTTGCAGGGTCTCTGCCAACATAAGCTGCAGCTAACAGCTCTGCATATCCCAGCCTTCTGCCGTGCTGTGCCACATTATCTGTCATGAAGTAGTGGGGATTGGGCACAGGAACACGAGCAGAGCGTCGTGGTGCACTGTCCATTTCGTGCAACAGCTGACTACACTGTGCATGGTCCTCAAAACCTCCAGGCATATCTGGTGTGGGTGGAGGAGGGACATGGTGCATGATGTGTGTTGCACTTTGACGCGGGGGTGGAGAAGTGGGAGTGATGTGCTCCTGCTTAGGAGTGGTGGGCAGAGTGGGTGGTGCAGGTGGTGGTGGCGTGTGGGGACGCTCTGGTTTAGGGTCTAGAATATCTTCAACATCCTCCTCCTCACTACTGTCAGAGTGTGCAGGGGAGGGTGCTCGCTGTGGTGGTGGTGCCGGCGGGTTAGGCGCAGCGTTCACTGGTGTGTAGACGTGTGGGGCTATGCTGTTAGGCGCAGAAGGTGTTTGTACAGGGTGTGTCTCAGCACCCTGCAGGGAAGGAAAACTACTCTCATCGAAAGTCACATCCCTGGACAAACGAACGGAGCGGGTTTGTTGGTCCCAAAGCCAATAGCCCTTTGATTCAGGCTCAAACCCAATAAGCATGACCTCAATGGCCTTCGCATCTAATTTGTGTTGCTTATCAGCAGGTACGTGCATGTACCCCTTGCATCCAAAGACACAAAGATGTGAGACATCAGGCACTTTGCCAGAGTGCCAGAGCTCATATGGGGTGCGCCACTTAAGTGTACGGGTGGGAGAGCGGTTATAGATGTGTACCGCAGCATTGAAAGCATGCTCCCAGAAGCCTTTAGACAGACCAGCAGTGTGCATCATTGCTGCTGCCTTATCCGTAATGGTGTGGTTAAACCGCTCAGCTTTCCCATTTGACCGTGGTGAACCTGGCATCATAAGGTGATGCTCTATCCCTCTCTGTTTGAGAATGTCCTGTACTTGGCTTGCCAAGTACTCGCCTCCACGGTCAGAGTGGAGTGCGTGCAGTTTGTGTGATGTCTGGGTTTCACCCCAAGACAAGTACATTTGCAGCGCTTTCACAAGCTGATCCTTTGACTTAATGAAGTACACCACTGCATGCTTGGAGTGGTCGTCTATGAAGGTGGTGGTGTACAAGGAGCCTTGTAGGGACTGAGTTTGCATTGGGCCAGCTAGGTCACTGTGTACAACCTCAAATATACGTGTTGTCCTTTTGGTGGAGGACGCAGAGAAGGGCTGGCGAGTGGATTTACCCAACTCACACCCACAACACACAGTAGAGTGCATGGTAGAGCCATCAATGTCCATGCCAGTAGTGGCAGAGGGACCATATGCCTTAAGAGCAGCAGGGGAGAGGTGTCCCATGTGCTGGTGCCAGATGTCAAGAGTGGTGGCAGCACCTTTGATGTGTGTATTGAGGCCAATACTTGAAGCGTCCAACCAGTACAGGTTGTCCTCCAAGTAGCCTAGAGCTACACACTTTTTATTGACAGAAATTTAAATGAGCCACTGTCAAAGGCCACTTCCGCACCCTTTTGTGCTATAGCACACATCGACAAGAAGTGTGTCTTCACCTGTGGTAGGTGTAGCACATTGGAGAGGGTGATGGGAATGCCTTGGCTCGTAGTGAAGACGACGTGTTACGATTTTCCCTTCTCTTTCCCTTGGACGCTTCCGTTCCCTGCTTCTTATTCCCATACCCCACCTTGATGAGCCCATAACTCCTTATGTGCCCAGCCAT
This sequence comes from Lactarius vividus, assembly GCA_021527035.1. NCBI lineage: Eukaryota > Fungi > Basidiomycota > Agaricomycetes > Russulales > Russulaceae > Lactarius > Lactarius vividus. Next base: position 14,037 of record JAKELG010000194.1, on the reverse strand, counting down.
TTCTGATGATCTCTTCGCTGCACGATACGTCTTTACGCCCCCTTCCTTGTATATCAAATTTTACGGCGCTCCAGACTCAGCTGACTCGCACATGACCCTGTGCAATCACCAAACTTCTTACTATAGCCATGCCTTTGTTCTACTTTAACTCAGAACCCACATATCGCGCCATATGTTTGTTGTGTACAAACATCCTGTACTAGTATATAAGTCGCATGCTACCTAGCTTGTATGGTAGACTTGACTTCTTGTGTAATACCACATCGTTGTCAATCCACGAACGACTTTACGCTTGCTGTTTTGCTTGAGCACGACTTTGGTTCGCCTTTGTGCTTGGACCCCTGAACTTCCCGCTTATCACCTACGTGTCTGAGGAGACCATGTGGTGCTTATTCATCATTGAACTTGGTCTTAACCAACCACCTCGTATCCTGTTACCTCGGCCAGAGTGACTTAGTGACGTGCACGTCACACATAACGTTCCTGTGGTAACGTTACATTAAGTCAAGTCTCTCGCAACCCTGGCAACTTGTAGGAGTCACACGAAATTCCAGCCGCAGTACATCGATCAGTATCTAACCAACAAGCTCTCCAGCCACGAAAAGGGTGCAGTAATCTGGGAAGAAATTCATAACCAAGAGGGGTACTTCATCTTTGACGCCAAAAACCAGGAATACCACCAAGTCCACTACTTTGACGACCTTTGTATCTGGGCTTACATTGACTACGACCCAAAACAAGGACGGTGGTACGCCTACAAAGCTGTCCCTCCACAATTTGGCGCAGGACCCCTTGGGTCAACCAACATCACAGGAATCAACGTCAACCCAGACGAATCAACCACCCTCACTCCCATACAGCCAGAGATGGCCACCAACACTCAGGTCGCCACCAGCCTTACTACCGCGGGAGCCTCCGGCTCGGGCGGTGGAGGACCACATGCTACAGGAGGTCGATCAGCTGCTCAGACGAGCGGAGCGACTCATAGCTCTAGTGCCCAGCCGACGACGGGGTTGGGCAGTGGCCCAACTGCTGGACCTGGTGGAAGCATACATGGTAGCGGTGGAGGCCCACTGGGCAGCGGTGCCCCTGGTGGCGGCGGAGGTGGTCTGGGTGGAGGAGCCCCTGGTGGTGGCGCCCCAGGAGGTGTGCTCCCTGTGGGCCCAGCCGGGGCAATACCAGCACCAGGAGGGGGCAAACTTGGGGGCAACCCACCACCTGTCTTCGATGGAAATTGAGAGGATAGTCGAAACTTTCTTCAATCCTTTCGAATTTATCGAGGGATGAACCCAGCTGTGGATCAGCTTATAGTACCCTCAAGGGCCATGACCTTCCTCTCGTACATGAGGGGGCATCTGGTGGACGATTGGGTAGATGAGCAGACCGCGTGGCTAGACACTCAGATAGCAGGAGGAGTACTGCACAACGAAGAGAACCTATGGAACACGGTCCTTGACCGGTTCACGAACACCTACACCGACACCACCAAACAAACCAGAGCGCGCCAAGACATTGATAAGTTGAAGATGATTGGTGAAGACATCGACATGTACATCGCAAAATTCCAGAACCTCACAACAAAAGCCGGCTATAATCCAGATGAAGCCAACGTCATCGAAAAATTCCAAGCAGGACTCCCTGACAACCTCGTAATTAATGCCATATGCTTCCAACACCCAGTTACATGGGATCAATGGAAAGCAGCAGCGTGACTTCAGCAAGCTGAATACCTTATGCTAAAGCCCCACCTTACACGCAACCGACAAAATGAAAAACGAGGGGGTCACACCCGAGACCAATGGGTCCAAGCCCTTAACAAGGCACGTGACCCAAATGCCATGGATATTAGCCACACTAGAGCCCGTGCAACCCTCACAGACACTGAGAAGCAAAGGATGGTCACGGAGGGGAGATGTTTCCAATGTGGAGAAAAGGGTCATGTGTTGTGTAATTGCCCACAAAAAGGCACTCACGCTGCTCAGGCCACAAGCGACGGAGGAGCGCCTCCTCCCGTCCCCACTACCCCCACAATATCACCTCCCCCCCTTGTTACTCGAGTCGCCATATCAGCAAACCGCATACTGTTAAATGATGAAGCGGCTGACGCTCAGATCGCAGCACTGGCCGCTCAACCAAAAGAAGTGCGGGACCTCTTGGTGGAGAAGCTTTTTGGAGGAAAGGATTTTCCGAACGCCTGAACCCATTGGCCTGGGCAAAGGCGTTACATGTGTATTATAGCAGATACCGATCCATGCGAATCCCAGTTCTTTTCAAATCTGCAAATGCAACGGCCGAACGACAGGTCCTGTTGGACTATGGAGCAACCGACAACTTTATTTGTGCAGAGCTGCTCAAACGAACGCATCTCGGAACCCGACCCGTCTCCACCCCCATCACCATATGGAACGTTGACAGAACTTACAACCAAGATGGCGCAATAACCCAGTACACCGATTTGGCGGTGCGGACTGGTGAGCGCACGAAGATGCTTCATTTCCTGGTAACCAACCTAGGAAAGGACGAAGCGATCCTGGGCTACCCCTGGTTCTTGGCCTTCGAGCCTGAGATAGAGTGGAGAAACGCCACACTGAACGAAAATTTCCAACCAGTCGTAATCTCCAGCCTGAACCTCCAGAGCGACGCCATGCCCCTAGAAGCTGCCATCAGGGCCCTACAGGCATATGAGCTCAATGAGGAGGCATGGGAGCAGGTTGTGAACGAAGAATCGGAGCCAAACATTACCTTCCTGTGGAAAACGACCACCGCATTAGAACTCGCTCAGCAGGAAGCAGCTAAGAAACATGTAACGCTACCACGGCGTTAGTCCGACTCGGACTTGTATAAAGGCGTTCACGACTTAGCAGGTCGAAGAGACTCTTCTTAGAGTCTCTATAATCCCGTAGAATATGACAAGTGCGATCCACAATGCTCGTCCCAACAGTACTAAGGCAACTCTGAGTTGATGACTTGAAAGTGCCAGCGTCCTAGACTCGAAGGTCAGGATAAGAGAGGTACAGAGTAGGAGGCGCGGAGGCCCGTAAAGCGAATCGAAGATGAGTGGTATTCGAAGAAGACCAAGATGGTTCGTCTTGGTCTTCGTGGTCCACTACTTATACATATTGTAGAGGTAGCTTTAAAGCTCCTCTTGAAGGCTGCATCTACTAGCGTAAGTAGCTCAAACCCTACTATCGCTATCCTAGGAATGAGTCATACTAGATATCACATGCTAGTACTCCTCGTGCTGACTGATCTGTAAAGTCCATGACTAATATCTACTTACTATCGTAGTCATAACTGTATAGTAAGTGTCCACTTCAACTCTTCGTACCGTATAATAAGTCCTTGAAGTCCGACCGCGACAAAACAGATCCGAACGTTCGAGGAAATGGTCCCTCCAGAGTATTGGTCACACCGCAAGGTGTTCAGTGAAGAAGCATCACACCAATTTCCCCCATCCCATGTATGGGATCACGCCATTGAATTACTCCCCGATGCGCCTACTGCCCTTGACTGCAAAGTGTATCCCCTAACTGCAAACAAAGGAGAGGCACTCATGGCCTTCCTGAACGAACAACTGGAGAAGGGATACATTCGCCCTTCAAAATCTGCCTACGCATCACCCTTCTTCTTTATCAAGAAGAAAGATGGAAAATTGCGCCCAGTACAAGATTATCGACGCCTCAACGAACTCACCATAAAAAACCACTACCCCCTCCCCCTTATCCCAGAACTCGTTGATCGCATCCGAACCGCGCAGTTGTACTCAAAGCTAGACATTCGATGGGGGTATAATAATGTTCGCATCCAGGAGGGAGATGAGTGGAAAGCGGCGTTCAAAACCAATCAAGGACTGTTCGAACCGCATGTCATGTTCTTCAGCCTCACCAACTCCCCTTCCACCTTTCAAACAATGATGGACACTATATTCCGTGACCTCATTCTAACAAACGAGGTCGTTGTTTATATGGACAATATCCTCGTTGCCACTGCTGATGACAAGAACCATCATTGGAAAATCCTCCATGAAGTACTACGACTTTGCGAGGAACACGACCTCTATGTGAAACTGGAGAAATGTGGGTTTGAGGTGTTACGTTCTGTCTCGGACTGCTCGGCCCGGTTGTGGACACTGACGCATTCGTAATGACTCGATGTGTCGGGAGTAATACGTCATGGACTTCGGATCTTACTGCCTCGTGTTTCGGCTGACTGATGACCTCTATTGTTGTACGTGTGACTGATTACGATTGCTGACTGATGACTCTATGGTTGTACGAGTTTCGGATTACGAGTACGACTGCGGATTCTATTATTAGGATACGCTACTTACGCTACTGGCTACCTACGAGTTCGAGCGGAGCTAGAACTGGCTCCCTTACTTGTATTTAAGTTCATAGTAGTACGGACCAGGATCCCCATCTTGGTCTTCTTCGAATACCACCTTCTAACTCGTCCTCTGTGCTAAGGGCCCGCAGTCGCCCTTAAGTGAACTAGCTCCGGTATATCCCTTAGAGACCAAGAGGGATCCCCGTGACACTATCTCCATCTTCCACCGTGAATGGTAGATTCGCCAGTAGTACCTTATCCACCCGGGACTACGTGCCATCTCGTCTTCGAATATCTCAACGCTAGAACCGCCCGTCCGACTCATTGCTATTACATTGTCGACAACCTTCAGTGGGAATACGTCCACACCGTCCCAAGCCCACCAGCAGGAGTCCCTGTAGAAGAAACCCTCTATACGTATAGAGATTCCACCGGCACGTATCAACCTCATCCCGCAGTCTTCCCGCTAGCGGATACACGCAGATTCCACCCCCGAGGGAACCCACGTTACAATAGCGCCTAAGTCAGGCAAACGTCCGTGGTAGACGTTACATGAGGTCTACGAAACGGAGTATCTGGGTCTTATTATCGGCCACAGACGACTGCGGATGGACCCCGTCAAAGGTCGAGGGATCCAGGAATGGCAGCCCCCGAAGAGCCTCAAGGAGGTTCGCACATTCCTAGGATTCTGCAACTTTTACCAGAGATTTATACGAGGGTTCTCCCAACTCGCTTGACCCCTTCACGACCTCACAAAGAAGGATGTCCAATGGCACTGGGGTGATACACAGCAGAACGCCTTCGAAGATATTAAGAAGCGCATATGCGAAGAACTGGTACTCTTATTCCCGGACCTCGCAAAGCCATTCGAACTGGAGGTCGACACATCAAACGTCACAGTAGGGGCTGTGCTGAATCAACTAGGCCCTGACCAAAAGTTCCACCCCATAGCATTCCACTCCGAGTCATTCACAGAGACAGAACGAAATTACAACATCTATGACTGAGAGCTACTGGCTGTGGTTAAAGTGCTACGAGCATGGAGAACATACCTCATAGGATCCCCCCATAAAATCATCATCCACACCGACCACGCGAACCTCCAATATTGGAAGGAACCCCAGAAGATCAACCGGAGAATCGCGTGAGAGTTCCTAGAGCTGTCAGAATACGACTTCATTCTGAGACACGTAGCAGGGACGAAGAACGTGCGCGCAGACGCCCTGTCCAGGCGGTCGGATTATGAGTCTGGTGAAGGGGACAACACTGAGGTCATCGTCCTACCAGCTGAAAGGTTTATCCGAGCCACCCAAATGTCAATATGTGATATGGATATTTGGTCCCAGGTGGCTCAGAACGCTGGTAAGGAAGAAGCGGCACGATGGGCCGAACACCACAACCTCAAACAGCACGACAGGCTGTGGTGGAAAGATGATGCATTGGTCGTTGTCAGGGACAACAATCTTAAACAGGGGGTAATCTCCTTCTTCCACGACTCTCCAAGCATGGGCCACCCTGGAATCGCCAATACACACAAACTAGTACGACGTGAATATTGGTGGCCCACCATACAAGAAGATGTTGAAGAGTATGTTAAAGGATGCGCTGTATGCCAGGCCAACAAAATTAACCCCCACCGACAAAAGCCCCACCTATTCCCCATATCTACCGACCCCGAAGCAGAACCATTTGAAATCATTGCCATGGACTTTATTACGAAACTACCCCCATCCCAAGGCTTTGACTCCATCCTCACAATCACAGACCATGACTGCTCAAAAGCTGCAATTTTTATACCCTGCCACGAAGCCATCACCACCGAAGGGGTAGCACGATTATACCTCCAGCACATTTACCCACACTATGGAATACCCTGCAAGCTCATCACAGACAGGGACCCACGATTCACATCCGTGTTTATGAGAGGGCTGTGCAGCATACTCGGAATACAACAAAACATCTCTTCCGCATATCACCCCCAAATGGACGGCCAATCGGAACGTACTAACCAATGGCTGGAACAATACTTGCGCCATTGGAGCAATGTGCAACAGGATAACTGGGCGGAAGCACTCCCAGTGGCACAGTTTGTGCACAACTCTTGGCCAAACGCTACAACGAAACACTCCCCATTCTCACTTATTATGGGATGGGAACCGCGAACCACTTGGGTTTCAAAACCCACCCCCGTACCATCAGTTGACCAACACCTAGACGAAATGACCACGAGGCGGCAGCACGTGCAAGATTGCATCAAACACGCGCAAGGACTCATGGCGAAGAAGGGGAGATGTTACGATTTTCCCTTCTTTTCTCCTGGACGCTTCCGTTCCTTGCTTCTTACTCCCATACCCCACCTTGATACGCTCATAACTCCTTATGCGCCCAACCGTTTCTGATGATCTCTTCGCCGCACGATACGCCTTTACGTCCCCTTTCCTGTATATTAAAGTTCACGGCGCTCCGGACTCAGCTGACTCGCACATGACCCCGCGCAATCACCATGTTTCTTACTATGGTTGTGCCTTTGTTCCACTTTTACTCAGAACCCTTTGTATCGCGCCATATGTTTGTTGCGTACAAACATCCTGTACTAGTATATAAGTCACATGCTACCTAGCCTGTACGGTAGACTTGACTTCTTGTGTAATACCACATCGTTGTCAATCCACGAACGACTTTATGCTCGCTGTTTCGCTTGAGCACGACTTTGGTTCGCCTTTGCGCTTGAACCCCAGAATTCCCGACTATCACCTGCGTGTCTGAGGAGACCGTGTGGTGCTTATTCATCATCAGACTTGGTCTTAACCGACCAACTTGCATCCCATTACCTCGGCCTGAGTGACTTAGTGACGTGCATGTCGCACATAACGTTCCTGTGGTAACGTTACAGGAGAAGCCGCTTTATCCCCTATGCCGAAGGAGCCCAGGTCTGGCTAGAAGGGACGAACTCGAGAACCTTCTACCCCACGGCGAAGCTGGCCCCCAAATGTCATGGCCCCTTATAGATCAAGAAGGTCTTGTCAGCAGTGACATATGAGTTGGAGCTACCGACCACGTGGAAGATACACCCGGTGTTCCACGCGAACCTCCTCACACCATATAAGGAGATGGAGCTGCATGGGGAAAACTTTTCACATCCTCCCCCTGATCTTGTGGATGGAGAAGAAGAATTCGAAGTGGAGCAGATCATGGGGTCGCAACTCCATGGGCGTGGGTGCAAACTGCAATTCCTAGTCAAGTGGAAGGGCTTTCCCATGAGTGACAGCTCGTGGGAACCAGCTGACCATGTTAAGCATGCACCAGATGTAATCACCGACTTCTATCACCACAACCCCACCACTGACGGGGCAGGACAAAAGTTATAAAAACTGGATGAATGAAGGACGAAACCTCACCCCCCACCATGACGACTCCCATCCCCCACAACACTGCCCCAGCCAATGACCGTGTAACGTCTACCACGGACGTTCGTCTGACTTAGACGCTGTTGTGACGTGGGTTCCCTCGGGGGTAAAACCTGTGGTTGTCCGAGTGCTCTGGAAATACGGCGGGATGCGGCCAATACGTGCCTGTGGAGTCCCTATAGGTGTACAACGTCTCTTCGATGGGGATGTTGGGAGGTGGACTGGAGACTTTGCGGATATACTCCCACTGGAGGTTGTCGACGATGTAGTAGCAGTGAGTCGGGCGAGCAGTACGCGAGTTGAGGTATTCGAATACGAGATGACACGTGGTACCCGGCGGATAAGTCACGGTCGGCTGATCTACCATTCACAAGGGAAGATGGAGATGATGGTCACGGGGATCCCTCTTGGTCGTAAGGGATATGCCGGAGCTAGTTCACTTAGGGACGTCACGAGTCCCTAGCACAGAAGACGAATAGAAGTGGTGGTATTGGAAGAAGACCAAGATGGGGATCCTGGTCCGTACTACTATGAACTTAAATACAAGTAAGGGAGCTAGTTCCAGCTCCGCTCGAACTCGTAGGTAGCCAATAGCGTAAGTAGCGTATCCTAACAATAGAATGCGCAGTCGTCACCGTAATCCAAAACACGTACAACAATGGAGTCTCAGTCATCAAGCCTAATCACAATCACGTACAACAATGGGAGGTCATCAGTCAGCACAACACGAGGCAGTAAGATCCGAAGTCCATGACGTATTACTACTAACGTGCCGAGTCATCACGAACACGTCAGAGTCCACAACCGGTCCGGGCAGTCCGAGTCGAAACGTGACATCACCCCCTTTTCAGCGTCAAGCCCCAGCTTGACCCCTCATGATGGCAAGGGGATTAGTGCCAACTTCACGGAGAGCCCGAATGCGAGCGATCTCCTCGGCGTCCTGGTCCGCTTTCGGCCCTCGATGAAGGGAGGCCCGAACGTTCTCGATGCGGTCTACCGCATGCGCTCGCTGAAGTCGAGAGACACACCTGTTGCGCTCGATCTCTATGCGCTCCAGCTTCATCTGCTCTGCCGCCAATCGATGTTGCTGCGCCCGCCATCCCAACGTCATGCAGCGGTAACGGTGGACCTCGGCCATGAGGGTCGCGTCCTTCATGTGAAGGAGCGCCTGGTCGACCGAGTCGACTAGTCCGGCGTCGGAGAGCAAGAACGTGAGGTCGTCGTCGGTGTAAGTGGGGGAAGAGGACTGCTCGTCGTAGTAGGGGACGGCGTGGACGGGCTTCCCGTATTGTTGGTTGCATCCCGACCTGAAGGCCAGGACGAACGGGTCGGCGGTGAGGATGAGCTGAGTATACCGGGCGGGCCAAAGACGTTCTTGAGCGTCTCGAATCTGAAAGGGAATATAATGGACTCCCCTGTTGAACTGATATCCCCTGGGCGGGGGAGTCTCCGGCCGATCTTCGGTCTCCTGCACATGTTCCTCCTCTTGATCTGCTCGAAGCAGGGGTGGACGCGTCGTCGGTAGTGTGATAGCTTCCCTGGTGGGTCCGCATAGCAGGGGGGTTTCCGAGTGCGTAGTGGTGAGATGGGTGGCGTAACGTAAATACTGATGCGCTTCGAGGCGCTCCGCTGGGTCGTACGGGTCCCCCGCGTCGTCGGGGCCCGCTGGTGACGTGGGTCGGCTGGGTACGTACCCCTGCTGTTCGTCGCCCGCTGGTGTGGGCGCTCGAGTTGGAACGTAGTGGTCTCCGAGATAGCTGGGCTGATTGCTCTCGGAATAAACAGTGGGGGTTGGCGAAGGAATTGGGGATGGCCCGGGGGAAGGAGGACGACTTCCTCGTTGGTAAAGGGCGAGGGTAGTCGACAGGGGTGACGATGGCGTGGACTGTACTCGGTAAGGTGTGGATAGCTCCTCGTTGACGACATAACGAAAGTTGACTGGGGAAGAGGGCCTCATAAGTGGGGAGTGAAGTGTAGGAAGGAGATGGGGACGTCTCTTGGGATTTCCCTGCACTTATATGTGTTTCACTGGCGGGGTTGGAATTTTTAAACTCCCGAATTGCGTCGTCTGCGAACACGTCATCCTTGTCGACCCACTGATTGTCCGAGTCCGGGTATCCTTTCCACTTGACCAAATATTGCAATTTGCGACTTCTGCCGAATCGCCGAGAGTCTAGAATCTTCTCGACTTCGTATTCTTCTTCGCCACCGACCAGATCCGGTGGTGGGCGCTGATAGTTTGGTCCGTGCGTGGGTGTCTCGCGATAAGGCGTAAGGAGGTCCACATGGAACACTGGGTGAATCTGCCACTGCGTGGGAAGTTCTAGTCGATAGTTGACTGCGGACATCACCTGAGCGACCTTGAAGGGGCCGTGGCGTCGTGCCGCCAATTTCGCCGTTGGTTGATGTGTGCGTAAGTGGCGTCCTTCTAGCCACACCTGATCCCCGATTTGGAATTTGGGCGTATCTTTGGCCTTGATCCACCCCTGCTGCGCTTTGATCATCAGTGACTGCGCGCGTTGTCGGAGCTCTTTGAATTGTTTGACCCTGAGCGCCACCTGGGGAATCGGTGATGGCCTATCGGTCCAGTCAGCGCGGGGGTTGTACCCCATAAGAAGCTGGAAAGGGGATTCTTTAGTGGTTTCGCTAGGCCAATTGTTGTGGGTGAACTCAGCCATGGGGAGATAGTGTATCCAATCGTCCTGTCGTTCGTTGACCCAGAACCGTAGGTATTGCTCCAGCCATTGATTTGTGCGTTCCGATTGTCCATCGGTTCGCGGGTGGTAGGCCGTAGAGATGTTTTGTTCAATGCCGAGGATCTTGCAAAGCTCCCGTGTGAATTTTGACGCGAATCGGGGGTCCCTGTCGCTGATGATCTTTCCGGGTAGACCGAACCTGGGAAACACGTGTTTGACATAGAGGGTTGCCGTTCCTTCTGCCGATATCTCTTCTTGACATGGGATGAATAAGGACATTTTTGTGCAATCATGATCCGTTATCGTGAGAATCGTATCGCAACCTTGTGCTTCGGGAAGTTTAGTGATAAAGTCAAGCGCGATAGTTTCAAATGGCATAGCTTCCGGTTTTGGGAATATTGGGCGTAAGGGGGCTTTGATGGCCCTGGTGTTGACCTTGATCCTTTGGCAGTCGGCGCATCCCTTGACGTAGTCCATGACTTCTTTTCTCAGGCCTGGCCACCAGTAGTATCGTTCCACAAGCTTGATGGTTCGACTGATTCCCGGGTGTCCGTATACAGGGGGGTCGTGGTGATTCTTGATGAGTTCTCTTTTTTCCAGAAGTCCCCCCGTGACTACTCGACGTCCGTCTTTGTACCATGTGCCTTCGATCTTCTTTAACCCGTGCGGGTCTATCCAGGGGCGGAGTTTGCCTTCTTCCTGGGCGTATACCGGATTTGTCTTCTCCATTTCTTGCACAGAGATGGTGGCGTTGATTCGGAGAGGGTCTTCCGTCGTATCTATTGCTGCGGCTCTGACGAAGATGTCATCGGGTAGTACCGTGACTTGGTCGTTATCTCCTTCTCCTTGGTCGTAGTCCGGACGCCTAGACAGGGCATCGGCTCGTCCGTTTGCCGTTCCCTTGATATGGTGAATTTCAATATCGTATTCAGAAAGTTCTAGTACTTCCCGTGCTACTCGGCGGCTTATCTTTTGCGGAGAGCGCCAATACTGGAGGTTCATGTGGTCCGAAAATACTTTGATCTTATGCGGGGATCCGGCTAGGTAGTGGCGCCAGTTCCGAAGTGCCTTGACGATTGCTAGAAGTTCGAGGTCGTAAATGTCGTAGTTCCGTTCTGCAGTACTGAGGGTGTTTGAATAGTAGGCGATAGGGTGCCTTTTGCCGTCCTCTTTGCGTTGAAGTAGTACTGCTCCTACCGCGAATCCTGAGGCGTCTACTTCAAGTTCGAATTGATCTTCTAGTTTGGCGTGTGCGAGGACTGGTTCTTCAGTGACAAGTTTCTTGATCTTGTCGAACGCCTCTTGTTCTACCGTTGTCCATGTCCATTCCGTGTCTTTACGTGTGAGCTTGTTGAGGGGGTGGGCGTGTGTGGCAAAATTTCGGATGAAAGCGCGGTAGAAGTTGCAGAAGCCTAGGAATGATCGCACCTGTTTGACGTTTTTTGGGTTTGGCCAATCTCTGATGCCGGAAATTTTGACGGGGTCCATGCGTGTCACCCCCTTTTCAATGATTACCCCCAGGTAATCGATGCTTGGGGCGTGGAAGATGCATTTTTCCGGTTTGAGGAACAGGTCATTTTCCTCCAGTAGGTCTAGGATGTCGTGTACCGCGTCGATATGTGCCTGTTCCGTTGATCGAGTGGCTATGCCGATGTCGTCCATGTATACCCTGATGGTTGTACCTTTGGTCTCGTGGTACGCGATGAGGTCTTTACAAATCTCGTTCATCATGGTTTGAAACGTTGCCGGTGAGTTGGTTAGCCCGAAAAACATTACCGTTGGTTCGAAGAGTCCATATTTTGTCTTGAATGCTGCCTTTTCCTGGTCGCCCTCTTTGATCCTTACGTTGTTATATCCCCAGCGGATGTCTAGTTTGGTGAATATGAATGCTCCGCTGAGGTCCGCTATGAGTTCCGGGATGAGTGGAAGGGGGTATTGATTGCGTATTGTCCAGTTGTTAATATTCCGGTAGTCCTGTACGGGGCGTAGTTTTCCGTCCTTCTTTTTGATGAAGAAGAAGGATGATGCGTACGGGGATTTAGAGGGTCTGATATATCCTTTAGCCAATTGTTCATCGATCCATTCCTTGAGTGCTTTGTCTTCCGTTTGACTCATTGGGTAGACCTTGCAGTCGATCGTGTCTGGTGCGTTTGGTTTAAAGTCAATTGCATGGTCCCAGGGTTTTGACAGCGGAAAGCGATTGGATTCTTCTTCGCTGAAAATCTTGACGTGTCGTTGGTATTCTTCTGGGACCGCCCTTTTTTCCGTATATTGCTTGGCTTCTATAGCCATTTCCGTTGACATTGTTGCGCGTAGGCGGGTGTCTTCGAGGTCACATTCTCGTCGCAGTTGTTCCTCTATTTTCTGTTTGTTAGGGAGCAATAGCTTTTCGAGTATGAGTCGTGCGATGATCGGATCTATTCGTGGTTTCGTGGGATTGGTGGTACGGAGGACGATCGGATACTCAGCTTCGTTAAGCGTGGCCGTGGCCCATTGGATGTCGGGTTGGAAGGTCGCCAACCACGGGTATCCCAGGATTATGTCTTCTCCTCCCACGTCGGTTACGAGGAATCGCATCTCTTTGACGATTCCTTTGGTTTGTACTTCCAGATCCACGCAATGGGTGATCTTGCCTCCTTTGTTATGCGTGCCGTCGATATTCCAGATCTTTCGATGACGGTCTAGTTCTTTGAGGCCTAGCCTCATTCTTTTGACGAAGTCCGGATGTATGAAGTTGTTAGTGGCTCCGGAATCCACTAGTGCTCGTTTGTCGGCCATGGCGTAACTTGCGCGCAATGAAACTGGAACATGCATAGATTGATAGCGCGTTATGAACACAGAATTACACCGTAATGCCCTCACCCAGGCCGTCGGGTTCAGGCGCTTTGAAAATCCTCTCGCCCCAACAAGTCCCGAACTACCAAGTCTCTGGCTTCATCGTCGAGGTTTCGAACTCCGTTTATCCAGCTGGTCGCCCGTTCTTGTGGCGTATCAGTGGTGGCGCGGGCGCCGCGGCTACTGCCGCCGTCATCTTCGAATTGGATCAGGGGTTCGTCTTGGACGCTCTGGACTTCTTCTATGAACGCCCCCCTTCCTTGGCGGGGTTGCCAGTTGGTGTTGGGTCTTGGCTTGCGTGGTTGGCGGCAATCACGTTGGAAGTGGCCCATTTTGCCGCAATTGAAGCATTTGACGTTGCTTGCGTCGATGATCCCTTTGTTTGGTCGTCCTCCCTGTGGGGTGTACGGGGGTCGAGTATAGTCGATTTCTTCGGAGCCTGCGAGTCGAGCTCTAACCCTCCCTGGTGTGGTGTCCATGGCGTCGGGATGGTTCCTGAATGCCTGCCACCCTTGACGAGGCTGTTGGGGTCGGTTTGGAGCATTGAACGTTCTTAGAGAAGTATTGCCGGCTTACCGGGTCCCGGGGGTTTACGTCCCCCCAAAGCGTTTGCAGATGCATCCACTTGCGTTGTTGTTCCAATGCTGCTGTTTTCCACTGGGCGTATGTTTGGACTGTGGAAGTTGTACGCGCTCTTGTAAAGCTCCACTGGGAGCCCGCTGGTGAACTTGTCGAGGACCAGGGAGTCGTCAAATCGATAGCCCGCTTCCCTG
>JAKELG010000193.1:0-73654 GCA_021527035.1 Lactarius vividus | reverse complement strand
CACAATGGAGTATACACCCCGTGTTTCACATCAATCTCCTCACACCCTATCGCGAGACGCTCATGCACGGAGAGAAAATTTCCAGCGCCCACCGCCAGATTTGGTAGAAGGGGAAGAAGAATACGAGGTCGAGAAGGTTCTAGACCACCGGCATTTCGGCCGGGAAGAAACGTCTACAGTACCTGATCAAATGGAAGGATACCCCGACTCGGAGAACCAGTGGGTCGACGAACATGACGTATTCGCAGATGAAGCAATAGCTGAGTACCAATCACTGAATCTCCGAACTCCCAGCAGCTTAAAAGCAGGAAGAGCCGACTCACAATCCTTATCCCCCTCTCCTCATCGCAACGCTGGAGTCCTCATCGCTTCCATACTCTCAACAATGTCCATTCCCACTTCCACCAAGGCCATCGCTCGCGTTGCCAGAAACGCGGGACCTCTCACCTACCAAGAGGTCGTCGAAGCCCTCCATCCACCATCCCCGCCTCTACAACGACGACACCAGCAACCCCGCCACTGGTGGATCTCTCTCAAGACGGACAACGTATCAACGAAGTCCCATTCACAACGGCCGAAGTCGATCGGCTTCGCCAAGCTCTCCCAGAGCTTGAGCGTTCCCCATCTCGACCTGTCCCAGTACGAGTCGAGTATCGAACCGAGGAAGAAACCCAAGACGCAAGCGACAGTCGATTGGGAGCGGTGGCAGGAGCAGAGGTGGAGGCAGATAGCCGGAAGACTGGCAGAGGGAGCAGCTGCGGAAAGCAGCGGAGAGGCGTCGGGAGGCCCTTCGGAAGCGACGAGAGTGGACGAGGGAGAGGAAAGGAACGGCAAGAGGCGAGGAGACAGTCCTCGGACAAGTCCAAGGGAGCTTAGCGGACCATTACCCAGCTGAGGCACCCTCTTATTTCAACGGCCACCGACACTGACGACCCGTGCGAGACCCCCATACGCGTGCGACACGAACGGCCGCCCCCTCTATCGCGGAGGCGTAAGAGCCGACGCGCCGCACCCCCTTTCCTCTATTCCGACTACGCCAGACGCCCTCGGTCCCCCCTCCCCACGGTTACAAGTACAACCGCGGGGAGGACTTCGTGCACTACCCCATTACCGACGGACAGGGGGTCACGCGTCAAGCCGCGTACGTGCAGGTGATCATGGGATCGGATCCCATCGTGCTCGGACTCGTCCCGGATAGCGAGAAGGTCTACTCGCAACCTTTGTACGCCGAGCCTCACGTCAGGGGCCACGGGGAAGGACCAGTACCCCCAAGAAGACATGGCCCTCTTCGCAGGGGGCTATCACGACCGCCCCCGCTTCGACCGAGCTATTGGAGAGCTCCACGACGTTAGCCTTCGGGCCGAGGGTCCATTGCTACCGGGCCTACGCGTACGAGGCTGAGAGGATGGAGCAACGGCTCCACCAGCTCGCCGCCGCGCTCGGGGGGATCAAGGGGGAGCTTAGCCGCAGTAAGTTCCGACTCGAGATGGCTGACGTATTGGAGCGGGTCGAGGAGGTGCAGGCGGGATGGATGTCGGGGCCGCGCCTTCGCCGGCGTCGTGGGCGCCGCGGCTGAAAAGGGGGTGATGTCGCGGCCGGACTTTCCTGGACTCAACAAACGGTACGAAGTGGATGTGGACGCTTACTACTTGGTTATGACTACGGTAGTAAGTCGCTATTAGTCATGGACATTACAATCAGTCAGCACAGTTACGGTAGCATGTGATAGTTATCGTGACTCATTCCTAGGATAGCGGTAGTAGGGTTCGAGCTACTAACGCTACTGGACTTTACTTACAAGAGGAGCTTTAAAGCCACCTCTAGAATATGTATAAATAGTGGGGTGTGAAGACCAAGACGAACCATCTTGGTCTTCTTCTCAAATACCACTCTATCACTCGCCTTCCAGACGGCTTTGAACGCCTTTCCCTTCTCTAGGGAACATCTGTATTACAGTCTTGACCTTCGAGTCTAAGACCCTGGCCCTTTCGGCTTATCAAGTCGGAGTTGCCCTGACACTGTTAGGACGTGTACTGTGGATCGCCTTGGTCATATTCTACGGAATTACCGAGACGTTGCGCACGTCAAGTCGATCAGCTAAGTCGTGAACGCCTTCGTCCGAGTTCAAGTCGAACTAAACGCCGTGGTAGCGTTACAGGTTAAGTGTAATGTCTACCATGGACATTTGCCTGACTTAGGCACTGTTGAAGTGTGGGTTCCTGGTCTGGTAGAATCGGTGGTTGGTGGAGACTTGCGGAAAGACAGAGGGGTGACAATGGAAGCGATTGATAGAGTCTTGGTAGGTGTAAAGGTTCTCTCCTTGGGGTATGTTGGGGGGAATAACTTCAATGATTTTGAGATCAGCCCACTCAGCAGAGTTGAGCACATGGAAGTACTTATAAGGTCATTGGGTGCGCAAGTTGAGGTACAGGAATATATGGTGCCACATAGTATCCTTGAGGTAAGATACCATCCAAATGTGGAATGGATCACGTAGTATCACAGGGATCCCTTTGGTCTCAAGGGATATGCCAGACTGAGTTCACAAAGGGACACTAGGCCCTTGTATAGATGGGGGGGAGAAGTGGTAATTTGAAGAAGACCAAGGATGGGGATCCTGGTTGTACTACTGAGAGTTTATATACATATGAGGGAGCTATTCTGAACTCTGCTTGAAACATATCCTAGCCAATGGTGTAAGTAGAGCAAACCCTACTACAGTGATCCTAAGAATCAGTCATCATATTGTAATATTGTATATGTACACAAGAACAGAGATCAGTCATCAAGGCACAACTGCTAACTGATACCACAGGTCCATGACTATTACTGCTGACATACTAAGTCATAGTGAACACATCAGAGTCTACAACCAATTCATGCAGTCTACAAGTGGAAACGTAACATTAAGTTATGTGCTTAGATTGAATGTGGCAGTGGTGAGGAGGCAGGAGGGTGAGGAAAGGGAAGGTGTGATGACAGATTTGGGAGGTCAGGATAAGGGGGGAGATGACACATGCACAGACTGGCTGGGTGACTGGCAGATTTGTTCCACCAGAGGGCCAAGCAGCAGTAGCATCTGCACATACCACACTCAGCCTCAGCCAATTTTTTGGACCCACCCCTTTGGGACCTTCAATGTGCCCAATCACCCCCAGCAACCTAGGCAAGGATGGCAGTCATTCTGCAATCACCCCGACACCATGGACACCACACCAGGAAGAGTCTGTGCCAGGCTCACGGGATCTGAGGAGATCAATTACACATGCCAGCCATATACCCCTCAAGGAGGAGGAGGACACCCACAAGGCAGAGGAGTCATTAATGCTAAGGACGTCATATGTTACAATTGTAGCAAACCAGGCCACTTCTCATGCAATTGCCTTCAGCCGCACCGCCCACACAACAACCAGAATTGGCAGCTGTGCCAAGGACACAGTGCCTTCATAGAAGAAGTCCAGAGCGTCACAGAAGAGCCACTTATACAATTCGATGATGATAACGGCAGTAGCCGAGTCGCCCACGCCACCACTGAGATGCCACAAGATTGGGCTACCAGTTGGATAAACGGAGTCCAATCACTGGACAAAGAGGCAAAGGTGCTAGTGATGAGAGACCTGATGACTCAGGAGGATTTTCAAAGCGCCTGAACCCAACAGCCTGGGTGAGGGCATTACAGTGTAACTCTGTATTCATAACATGCTATCAATCTATGCATGTTCCAGTTTCATTGCACGCAAGTTACACCATGACCGACAAACGAGCATTAGTGGACTCCAGAGCCACTAACAACTTTATCCATCTGGATTTTGCAAAAAGAATGAGGCTAGGCCTCAAGGAGTTAGACCATCATTGAAAGATCTGGAATATTGACAGCATGCACAACAAGGGAGGCAAGATAACCCACTGCAGTGGATCTCAAAGTGGAAACCAAAGGCATCAAAAAGGACATGAGATTCCTTGTCACCGACATAGGAGGGGAAGATATCATCTTGGGATATCCCTGGTTAGCCACATTCCAGCCCACCATCCAATGGGCGTCGGCCACATTAAATGAAGCTGAGTACCCTGTCATCCTCCACACCATCAATGTAACGTCTACCATGGACGTTTGCCTGACTTAGGCACTTGAGTGATGTGGGTTCCCTTGTGGGTAGTACCAATGGTTTTCTGATACGTTTGGGAAGATGGCCGGATGCCTACAGAAAGTACCAGTAGAGTCTCAATAGGTATAAAGAGTAAAACCTAATGGGATATTAGGCGGTGGCGTGCAAATGCCTCTGACGAATCTCCACCGGGGGTTGTCGAGAATGTAGAAACACTTGAAGGGTCTGGTGGTGCAGGCATTGAGATATTTGAAGATGAGATGACACAAGGTATCAGGTGGATAAGTCTTGGTCACGCTATCCACCATCCATGAGGAGTTGACACTGGGCCCTTGCATAGAAGTCAAGTGGATGAGAGTGGTATTCGAAGAAGACCAAGATGGGGGTCCTGGCCTATACTGCTATGAGCCTAAATACATCTAAGGGAGCCAGTTCTGGCTCTGCTCGAACATGTAGGTAACCAATAGCATAAGTGGAGCAAACCCTAGTACAATGGTCCTAGGGATCAGTCATCTGTATCGTAATATTGTACATGTACAACAATAGCAAGTCTTTGTCAGCATAGTAAGACACATCACATACAACAATAGGAGTCGTCAGTCAGCTCAAACACGAGGCAGTTAGATCTGAAGTCCATGACACATTACTGCTGACATGTTGGGTCATCACGATCACGTCAGAGTTCACAACCAGGCCAGGCAGTCCAAGATTGAAACGTAACAGGCTGTGTGGCCTGGTATGAACAACACAAGGTGCAATGCATCTCTATTTACTATTTCACATATGTAACATAAGGTTAGGTTTTGAGTATGTAAGTGCATTTGGGTCAAAAAAGGTTCGGTCGGTGCACGTGATCAGTCACGTGACGTGTTAGGGGTGGGGTTGAAGTAAGACAGTTTACAAGTTGCAGCACGCGACCGACAAATGATATACGCACCACCACTTACGCTATCTCCATCCGCATATTTGCTGCTCAAATTGAACAGATACCAGCACCAGGAAGGTTCTCAATTTCTGGCCAGCGTTTCCTGTTGCCATTAGCGACGACGAAGATGACGTCATTGCTGCTCTCGAGCACCGCGATCGTGTACGCTCCGTCACTCTTAAAATACAGAGCTCGCAGTTTGAAGAGCTCGACCGAGCCTTCCAGGTGGATTCTTGGGTGGATCTGCCCTGTGTCTACAGCAAGTCTTATCCGACATTCCCTTCCTAGAATTTCCAGTGTTTCTTTTGTCATCTCGTGACCTCGTTTCTCTCAGACTCGACTTGCTCCCGTGCTGCATTTCACCGGAGGCGATGGCCGCGGGTCTTGTTCAAGTTGACCAGACTCTTACATCAATATCCAACGTCTCGGTGTTCCCACTGGAAGAAGAGGCCTCTGGATCTCCAAATATGGGCTGTCCTTTCCGTTCTCACCAAGTTTGAATGTAGAGATTGTAGTAGCGAGTACTGTGAGGATCTCATGGTCTAAATCGACGCTCCTCGGCTCGACGACGACGTTCGAAATTACGTGGATTAGCTTAACCTTAACTCTCTTTCTCTGAAATTTTTGTTCATTGTTTATACGCAGAGAATCTTAAATTGGAGGTAGAATTCAGTAATGACGAAGTTAACATGGAACCCGATCAATTTGAGCACATGGGGAACCTGAGCCTACAACTGTACTGGACAGTGACACCTGAATGTTTAGCGAGTGTAGGCAAGAACCATGGCACCACGCCGAGTCGCACAGCGTCGCGGTCAGAGTTCACCTGCACTGGTCCGCCTGCTACTCCCTAACCCCGGGCCGCCCAGACTGCCCGGAGCCGTCTTTTTATTTTTATTTTTGTAAATTCGCCGTCGTGTTTCCTTAATTATGCGTGGACCTGTAGCCTTACAACAGAAACGCGATGAACAACTGTTGGTATCACATTTTCAATAATCAAGCGCTATTTTTCCGTCTATTTCCATCAGCGGTGTCATAATTATCTCTTAAGTACAGCCGCGGTAGGTCTAGGGCGTTGTGCCGTACAGCACCTGACCATAGTGCATCCAGATGGTACGGGTCGTTCTGCGGTTCATTAACTATCACCCGGGTCGAGCTCTTCGTCCCCGTTGCTTAGGAATCGATCACGTTCCCGGTGCTCCCTCACGTCCCTCGCGTCCTCGTCCTCCACGCAAATTGACTTAAGGGACGGCAACACCTGGGTGTTTGCCTCCTCAGTCCGGCCTTCAAGTGCACGAGTAATGCACTCCCCCAATTCCTTGCATATATACAACTTCCTCACAGCCGTAAACGGGCGGAAGAGTTCCAACCATTCGATGTCGTCAGGGATATCGTCCCCCACATCGTCTCGCCAATGCGGTGACGAAGATTCTATTGTGATCTCGAGGCGGACCACGTCTGAAAGCATTGCGGAAGTCTGGTTGAGCACCCGAGCCATGTCAAAAACTAGGTCAGGTAACCAATCACTGGATGCGATTCGAATCGCGATAGTAGGCGAAGCTGGATCGATTTTACGAAAAAAATAGAAGCAGATACCGTCACATTCAAAGGGTATTTTCGCATATCCGAATCGGGATGGCTTGAGAACTGAGCGCTCGATGAACTTCGAAAGTTCGGCAGCCCGAAAGTCACGGCCATCGGTGTATGTTATGTCAATCGAGTCGAGTTGTGGGGTATCGACTCGGGCCATGATGCCCTCCAAGTACGCGCTTTTGCCCTCAAATATGAAGGTGGTGAGAGAGGGGAGAACGGCCCGTGTCTCGGGAGGCAAATGTGTTCGATTAGTGGGGGTGTCCGGTGATTGGAATTTGATGGAAAGACATTCTAGCCTCGGTAAGACAGCCAGACATGCAGCAAAGCCCGCAGGTGAAATGTAGCCGGTCTGGGGTATGTCGGCGAGTATGAGTTTGATGAGGTTACTTGCAGAGGAAAGAAAGGTTGGTAGTGCCGGAAAGGGGATGCCGCTGAACGAGATTTCCCGTAAACATGGGGCAGATCCACCCAAGAAGCCATCAGGAAGGATGGGCATGTTTTGAGACCGCGAGAAAATCGTAAGATGCCTCAGCTCCGGAAATGGTTCCTGCATTAAAGTGGCCATCTTCTCCAAAAATGCGTCCGTTACCGAAAGCCTGATGTGGTGTACACGATCGCGTTGCTCGAGTGCAGCAAACAAATTATCCTCGTCCTCAGGAGTAAGGCCCTTTATATAGGTACTGTTATAGCCATGGCCAATGGCGATAGGGAGGGTTGGTGGCCAGCAACCCAGACCCTTCCTGACAGGTGTTCCATTGGTGCAGAGGAGTTGGAGGTCGAGACGGAGAGGCGATTCAAAAATTACTTGTCGCCATCTGCGGCAAACATGTACCAGCGGGCGCCACTTCCAAACGGGGGGAGATTCATAAACAGGGGGGAAAGGGACTGGAAAATTGGTTCTGGAGCTGGAACTTCTGATGAGGTCGAAGATTTCGAGCAGGACATCGTCTGTGAGCTTGTCAATCGTTGTTGCACATATTGCGTGTTCGTGACTCTCGCCTAGGATCCCAAACAACTCAGTAAGTGTTGCAGGCGCTATACGAGAACTCGAGAACTCGAAGGCGCACATTGAGACCTCATCTTCGTTCGTTCCTTTTGGTGGCTTTGTGCAATCACCTCAGAGTCAAAACTTTTAAAAGGGGAATACGTCCGTATAGAAGTAGTACAATCGCTTTGCGAGGTATGCAACGATCTTGGCAACGATGGCATGGGGCAGCCTGAGATGGGTAGGAATGTATGGAAGCGCAAATCCGAAATGTAGGTGAGTCACGTGATAGTATTCCGATTACGACCGAAAAGGATAAAATTCTTGAGAGGTTTCCTTGGACAATCAAGTGGACAATTCCAAGAAATTCACATAGTTTTTCGTTTTCAGGGCTCCGAGTCTTTATATATTCTGGTACAGAATATGTGGGATCATTATTTTACAGTAGGGGATGGAGACAGATCAAGAATATGACGAACAAGACGACATATCTGCAGGGCATCAACTTGAAGCAGGGTAGACTCGTAACTAGCTGTTCGAATGAGGATTTTTGAGGGGTCGCAAGCGACTGGAGGTTCCTCGATTATCGAGCGGTTCTTAGCGCAGCCGGCACCCCCATAGAGCGAGCGGTCATCGGTCTACAAGCAGGGCATTTCTCTTGGCATTTTTTGAAGACAACGTCGCACTGATCATGACTGATGTGAGTTGCACTGGGTAGGTACGCTACACATGTTCTTCCACGGAGCATCATTATGATCGTTGAGCTCCTTTTACTTTAGTTCCCTTACTTTCCATCCTTTGCCCAAACCCGGACGACACACTGTCACATGCAAACCGACGCATGGACTCCAGAGGAGAGCCCGACATATAAAAAAAGGCGCCCTTATCACCTTTTCCACACAGGATTTTCCGAATATAGAAAGGTATCACATAATCTGACTCGAATGGGTCGGAGTCAGACTACCCGACCCTGTCAGACCCGCGGCATGACAATACTGGGCGCTCATTCATGCAATATTCATGACGCATATATGCTGAAACGTGCAAAGTATGTTCACAACACCACAAGCGATTGTAATGACTTTTCTTGTAACTTTCTCAGGTATCTCATAGCAGGCCCTTTCTTAGTGGGTTCCTTGAGGGCGGATTTACACACGCGTACGGCCAGACTCAACCGTGTTAGCGTGGAGTACGTGGGGTTTTCGATCTGAGGAAAATCACATCGACTCGGAAGTGCGTACAGAAACATATAAAGAACACACTCATGCCCAGTCCTAGTCACCACCATCGCATGGAGAGGCCTCGCTACCCTACTCCTGCTCGCGCGACTCGCGCCGGTTAAAGGCCTCATTATCTCACCGCGAGAACAATAGCAGTGTTATTTGGCGTGCGTCTGTAACGGAAAATTGCCTATACACAATACGCATATCAGAAATAACTTAGAGCCGGGGGGTACGTACAGCCAACAAAGGGCTTGGAGCAGGTACGTTGAAATGTTGAGCGTCCACGTGCGAGTTGTCTCGGCGGTGTATGGGTAGAGGTGAGACGCGAGGACGGTCTCGGAACACAATCACTATTAATCAGGACAATCACGTAGCTCCACTTGGTTGAGTTAACACTCAGGATCGTGCGGGCTTCGGGCTTCCGCATATTCTTTCACGTGTATTTACGAGCACCTTACGATGTATTTGAGTCGCCTTACGCGCACCTGGTGTTTCAGTCGTTCTGACATTGTATGGTGTACCAGGTAAGTGGTTATATTCTATCTATCTGATGCGGTCGTTCTGACGTCTAGTGTGCCAGCCCGCTGCGTTTAACAGGTACCACTCGCCCAGTACTCGTATAGGTCTATGCTTGTGCAGCAGGACGAAAACCACGTGGGGGAAAATCCCTAAAGTAAAGATCCATACATGAGCACTTCACAAACCAACAAATCGAACGATCACACACCAAACGACCCCCACCATTCCCGGAAAGACCGCCAGCAAGCTGGCACACCCTTCAAGCCAAGTCCTGAGAGCGGACCCATCTCGCCATCGAGGGCGCATAAGTCAAACTTTTGAGCAGAGGGTAACTGCCGGCCTCGTCGAGCAGCTTGATGTACTCGGAGTCAGAACCAAAATGGTGGAACTTCATCGCATCGCCGCCATTCACGAGCTCCACCCTCGGGGACAGCTGAGCGAGTTGTTGGCCGTTCTCCCATGCCAGGTCTGAGTTGACCCCGAAGCCTTGTGAGTGGCATAGTTTGATCCAGTCTGTCCTCGACATAAAGCGTGAGAGCACGAAGTCGATCAACAGGGGGCTAGTCCTAGTAGCGTAGTCCGCTTCGTTCCGACTGAGCGCTTGTCCCAAATGGGCTGGCATGAAGATGGCATTCGTCGTTTGGAGCAACTTCTTTTCCGTCTCGTGCGGACCGATCTCTCGGAAGCCGGTCGCGAAGGTTCGACCCCCGTTCTCCTTCGTCGAATGAATGCACACCCTCCAGGAAGAGCTCGAACCCGTCGTCGGCCTCTCGGACGTCAGAAGGCACATGTCGTCTCCTCCTACCATCAGGTCCCGACTTAGGATAAAGAAGGAGTCGTTCTCGACGATCCATCGACCGGGCCGAGTGAAAATGAGCTGGGTCGTTTGTAGCGCGCACAGCTGGAGGGGTGATAGGCCCCAAGGTCCGGGAGAGAGGAGCTTGTCATCTTGCCTCGAAGTGAACTGCGAACGTGTCGATGTTCCTGTCGAAGAAACGGTGACCATCCTCAGCTTGTCAATCGTTTCTTCGGGCACCCCGGCGTCCCTGAGGAAGGCAGACGTTCTCCGTACAGTGGAGGCCACCGCGTAGGTTTGGCCCCTTGTGCCCTCATGTGGATGAATAAGGACGCAAGGAAAGTTGACAGGCCCGGCGGGATGGGTCGATACGTGTACCTTCGTCCCTTCCGGCAGATATTCACCGACCAGCTGACCTAGGAGTTGTTGGGCTGTAGCGGTTGACTCGGACTTCACCAGGACTTCCAGCACGTCCCAGGCCCAAGGGATTCCCGGCGACGCCATTTTCAAGAGAGCAGATTTGATAATTGCTGCTCCGTGGTTCGGGCTCTCAGCCTCGATCTCGATCGGCAGCTTCGGCCTGTCGGCGTAAGGGTCGCCTTTCCCGTTGAGCAGATCGAGGACGTTGTTCAGCCTCTCAATGCCCGTCAGGAACAGAGGAAGAACCTCGTCGATTTTGTCCCTTCCCAAGGCACAGGCCGAGTCCGCGACGAAATGCGCCGCCTCGCCCAGAAGAATCCTGAGCACCAACGATTTCATCCCGAATTTCTCGACCTTGTTGACCCATCTTGACAAGCTCCCGTTGGACGCAAGCGCCGCGAGGAAACCACGGTCTGCGCCGACTATGGTATCTGAGCCCGGATGCTGGCGAATGGAGAGCTTGTAGGATTCGCCTGTGCGCTCTAAGCTGTAGAGCCCCTTTCTGATCTCTGAGAAGCCTGATAGCGAGAACGACAACTTCGAGAGATCGTAACTATAGTCGCCAGGCTCGAAACCGTCAACGCTGGCAGACTCGTCGAGCAGGGCAACGCCCCGAGGATCAATAAGCACGAAGGGCCTGTTCGCGCCGGGCTCCAACACGCAGAGTATGTTGTGGATGTTGAGATCGCCGTGGATCTCGCTCAGCTTCAGTGGAGCGATGTCGGCGAGCCTGGGATGGCGGCTTAACTCCTTTAGAACAGCCTCGAATCCGAGCAGCTGTCTGCCATTGAATTCAATTGACTTGTAGCGGGCAATATTGTCGAGTTCGGGCACTTTGGCGCGGGCGATCGCGATGCGCCTCCTCATCCTCTCCATGTGTGCCTTCTCGATAAAGTTGGCGGGGGCGTCGTAAATTCCCTCACACCAGAGGTTGTCGGCCATGTCGCCTAGCAGACGAATCAGAACGCCAAGCACCGCACTAGAGCCCATGCCGGCAAGGGCCATCTCCCCCAACGAGTGGCTCGGGACGTAAGGGAGAGTGATCGAGATGGTGTCGTCATCTTCTTGAAAGCTCGAGGGTTTGACAAAGAGGTCGGTCTTCCGTACGGCGGCGCTCGCCGCCAAGAACCGCATCTGTGTCTTAAGCCACGGCCGCCCATTCCCATCTATTCCATACTCGGAGCACGTTTTGTGAACCTGGACCTGGCCATTGGGTTTGATGACCAAGGTCACGTTGGCAGAAGATCCGCTTTCGTCCAGGGAAACGGACTTGTCGGTAGTTGATGCAAGGACCACTATCCCACCAGCCTTTCCATGCACGAAGAGTCCCTCGATAACTTGGTCGTCCAGGTTCCATTCCTGTTTCAACATGCAGCGCCTGTGGAGCTCGTCCATCGAGATACTGTTCCTGTACAACCAGCTCGATGGGGCGAATATGGTCGAGGGAAAGTCGGCATCATTCGCGCGAGTGAACCCTCTCTCGTCTATGAGGTTCAAAACCGAGTGGCCAAGGTATTTCGACGCGAGG
Source organism: Lactarius vividus (assembly GCA_021527035.1). NCBI lineage: Eukaryota > Fungi > Basidiomycota > Agaricomycetes > Russulales > Russulaceae > Lactarius > Lactarius vividus. The sequence continues at coordinate 61,559 of JAKELG010000193.1, read as the reverse complement.
TTGATGATGTCTGCAGGTAGGCCAGGTCCAGGGGAGGTCGTCGTGCCAGCTTTCTTGCTTGCCTTCACGATGCTAACCGAGTGCTTCTGTATGGCGTTTATACGTGAACAGATTGTTCCACAAAGCTCGGGAGTAAGTTGATCGAAGATGGGAAGGGTGATCGAGTTTTCACCTAGCCATCGGCCAACAGTGAGGTCTCCCGAAGTTCTGCAGCTCGGAGAAAGTTGAGATATACTGTCGAGGCACCGCACTCTCTCTGTGATCTTCATGTTCTCAGCTTCGAGCGCCTGGCGCAGGAGTTTCGCATTGAGTCCGAACTCCTTCGCGTCGATGACCACACACAGCTGATAATGGCTCGCTCCCAAACCGGGATGCGTGCGTTGGAACGTAATGCCGGGCGTGTGACGGAGAAGCTGACGATATAGGTTTGCAATCTCTGCACGAGCCAAAAGAACTTCTGGCAGCTCATCCAACGCCCGAAGGCCCTGGTATGCGTTCTCTTCAGGCATCGCATAGTGCCGCAGGATACCGGTTGGCTCATTGTCCAGCCACTCTGCCTGAGCCTTGGAACAAATAAGGATGCCGCCCGAGCCTCCCGTGTGGAAGACTTTCGGGAAACCGGTGCTGAAGATAGATGCATCGGAGAGATCGACCGCGGGAGGCCTGCCGCTGCTCGCGCCGAAGCTTTGAGCGCTATCTGAGATGAGCTTGAGGTGGTGCTCGTCGGCCAGCTTGCGAAAGGGACCAAGATCGCAACGGGCGCCAAGCCAATCGACGGTGATAATGGCTCCGGTCCTCTCTGAGATGCTCGCTTTGGTGGCCTCGGGGGATAGCATCCAAGTTTGGGGATTGACATCCACGAAAACTGGCACGAAACCTTCGCTGAGCACGGCCTCGGCCGTCGAGACGACGGTGATTGCAGGCATGATGACCTCATTGCGAGTCTTGGGTTTACCGTCGCGGAAGACGGTCTTGAGCGCCGCCTGAAGTGCTTGCGTGCCGCTGGTAACGCAGATGGCCGATGTGTCAGGATCGAGATCCAGGAACTCTGCGAGGCGGTCTTGCAGGTTGGAGCGGTGGCTTCGGCTGGTCCCGTGGATCCCCTTGGACACAAAGGCCTGCCTGTTGGAGAGGACCTTCGTGTCAGGGCGGAGCTCGTTAGCCAGGATCGAGTCGATCGCACTGTACTCCCCGGCGCGATAGCCGTGGCCTGTTGGAAAGATCTGCGGCACACGGTTGTCGGGGGAGAACGCCGGAGTGCCTCCCAGAATGGCTGGGAGTCCAGACTTTTCGCGAGAAGTCATGGCAGATGTGTTGAACGAACGATTACTACTGTCTGATCCCGTCAGTACAAAGTACAAGGCTGTGTTGAAGGTTCATCGGATCTTTAACTTACCAGAGCGTTGGGGACGAGGTAAACTCGGAAACAAGATGAATCTCGAAACAAGGTGAATTTCTGTAAAGTGATGGCTTGACGGCGCAAAGTGTTGCCTGTTGGGGGAGAGGAATCCCACTTAAATAATTCACGTTCCATGGTTACTCCGGTTAGGTTATGTTACTCCGTCCAACCAGAACACTTCACGTATTAGACAAGGCTCTGGAGGCCTTGCGCAGGGATGGTACGACATGGCGAGTCCAAGTGCTACGCCGCGGCCGTGTTCGACGTACCGCTTCTGGTACAGTAAGCTGCGCCGGAGGCCAATGCGGCCCGCGTAGACCCGTATGTTGCAACCCTCTTCATTTCTGCCCTGAATGCTGCGGAACCGCCCCTTCCGGGCCATAAAGAATCTCGCGAGAGGCACCACTTTGTGTCCCCTAGCACGGCTCCATTCGCCAGTCGTGAAGTCGAATGGAAGATGGGAACAGAGCAGGGAATGGCACAGTGTTGGACCGACTTGGGGGCGGAGTAAGACGGCAGCTCGAGCAGGGGCGACATGGGAAGGGGTAGAGGACTCCTTCCTGTCAACCAGTCTTATTGTGATGCACTGTCATGCAAGCACCATTTGCGCGCCATCCAAATACCTGGGTAGTCACCTTGGTGTGTTGGAACATGCTAGGCGTTGGATCAAAAAAAAAAAGAACATGCTAGGCGTCCACGACATCTCCGCAATTGGTTTATTGTCTCTAGGACTCCTGAAAACGACTGGGGTAGTCGGCTGGATAGCGTAATTTTGTGAAGTACGAGCTGGTCAGACGAAGCATTGTCGGCAATGGTAGCTCATGCTCCAGTGACTCACCATGCGTGGCTAGGGAGGAAGAATCGAAACATGCACCAATGCAGTCTATTCGCTCCTTTTCTGTCTATTTCCCATTTGCACTCAGACTGTCATGTTGGATACAGTACAAACAAGTCTGGATAGATCATGGGAACGTCCTCATCAAATATCACGTGAGCCACGCCACACCAGCGGTTAGGATATGGGCTCGAAGCAGAACGCTAACACTGGCAGGCCTATGCACCGGTCGGGTGGAAAACCCGCTCCATGATATCGTTTAGGCGCTTCTCTGGGCTATCAGTCGAACTCACGACGACGATGCGGGTATCATCCTGGCCGCACGGATCCTCGATCGTAGCCGTACCGTTGAGTGAGTGCGACTCCCTGGCTCAGTATCTGTTTGTAATTGCAGGTGCTGTCGACAATGACACTATGCTCCTGTTTGATCACGGCCTCGGAGAATGTCTAGTCGAGGTGATAGGTGACTTCTGCCACCATGTCAAAGGAGATGCCCTTGGCAAGCAGGGCGGATTTGAGGATGTCATGATTGATAACCACACCGTTGATCAATCTTGCCAGAGGGTTCGACGTTGTGATTTTCCCAGAACCTGGCGCTCTCGACATCTGTATGAACAGTTTGCGGGTTTGCTGCGAACATTGCCCGGTCGTATTGCTTATCGTGGCAGCCATTCTCTCAGGCTCGATTGGATGGATATGTGACTTGTTGGGGAGGGGCTTGCTGAAATGGTGGTCGCTGCTGGGCTGACAGTGCGTCGGAGGCGATGGTGCTGGATGCAGACCCGTCGCAAAATGGTGAGAGGATCAAAGAGGATCAAATAAAGTTAGAAGACAACACTCCAAGTCTGGGTACTAGTGGTGCCAGGTGGATGCAAATGGTCATCAGGTTGCAAATTTTAAAAATGGCCTCAGATCACCCTCTTCCTGTGGTCCGTTCTGCTCAAAAAAAATAGCAGTAGATACAGTAGGATCTATAGATATGAGATCATAACAAAAAATAAAAATCTATTGAGAATTCCGACTACAGTGCGACAAGGAAGAGAGGGTAGTCATGAAAAGTAAAGACCCAGACCACCAGATCCCAACGATCTTGGTAAATGACATACAGATCTGTTGGAATAGAGTGTTAGAATAGACTAATGAGAGCACCTGTGATAAATTTGGGGTGATACTGTGCATGCGATAGAGTTGTAGAAGGTGATCTCACCTTGGCGGTCTCTTGGAGTGACAGGAGGAGTGACGAATTCAAGCTCCTCTTCGACATAAGCCGGCATCACCGGCAACCAATGTTACCAGGCAACCCTCACTCCCCCTCCCAACGCTTCCCTTAACTTTGGGCCAGTGAATGCTTCTGTAAATATTGACCCTTCCCTTACTTCAACTCCAGTCTCGTCACAAAATGAATTCTACTATTTTATACCCCAGTAGCCTCACATACAACTCTATACCTGTAATAGTGCCAAATATAATGTCCTCGCTGTGCTGCAAAAAAAAAGCATGAACCGGGCTAACGTTGTTGCCAAACTGCCAATGCCTGCCAAACATGGCCATTAAAGTGACACTGCATGACCAAATTTGCATCGGGGGGTAAAGTTAGTCGTGCTCCCTAGGAGCCAAAATAAAATAAGCAAAAATCACCATTGAATAGGATATCTGTTCTTCTGTTGGTATGTACAATATGAAGGAGCCACGACGTGTTGTTGAAGCTACAGAAAATGAAAACTCGATTATTGCATAGGTACGACCACACTAGTACTGAATGTAAGTTAGAGCAAGACGCGCAAGCGGACCGCTTACCACTTCCGGAAGTCGTCAATTAGGTAATAATTACCGCTGTAAGCCCGAAATCCCGGAAGACAGACTTTCGTGGCACCTTCCTTTGTGCGGACGTCACTCGACTTGGATGCGGAAAAACGGTCCCACCCGTGCGCGACTCACGGTTCGCGTTGCTCAGGGCGGGTTTCGAATTCACGCGACTTCGACCTTGAAAGACTACCCTGCAAAGACTATACTACTATACTGCAATGTAGGTGAGGGAGTCGACTGTTTACACTCGGCCTCCACACGATCCCCGACCGCGGCGCTTGTCAAGCCCACCAATTTCAAGTTGTCAGTAGGTCACACATTTGGGCGAGGAATGCCCTGCCACTGGTGCCTGTACTTGGTTTCGTTCACTCAGGCTTGTCCTGTTCACTTCTCCTGCAGGGACAAATATGGTCCCCGTGCGCCTCGGTCATCAGAGCAATATCACTTGATGTCAAACAGGTCTTTAGGCGTATGTACACTGGCAACCCGCGGCGGACGGTAAATACCTCGAGATGTCAAAATTTCAAGTTGCTGCTCTTAACTAGCTCGACTCATGCCTCCACTCCCGCTGCAATACTGTTTGACCAAGCTCACACGACACCACGTCGCAAGTGCCGTACAAACTCGCTGAACCATCTCATGGCACCGTCTCTGTGGTCTATTGTAACTATGCATTACCTCCGGCTCTCAGTGCTCTGTGTCCTTGCCGTCGTCACGAGGCCCATCGATAGCGCCGCCACGCCCTTCGCACCAAATTGGAACGACGTGCATACAATGCACAGATGGAATGCTATACCTGGAAAATGGGAGAGCATTGGCCAACCACTCGTTGGCACCACGATCGACCTTCGCATTGCGCTAAAGCCTCACCGTGAGCATGCCCTCACAGATGCCATCTATGAGGTCAGCAACCCGAAACATCCAAAGTACCCCCGCTTTTTCATTCTTCCGCCAACACACCTGACGCTGCTGCCTCGTAGATATGGCGCATATCTCTCCAAGGAGCAGGTTTCCAGCCTTGTCGCGCCACACTCATATACGCTCAAGCTCGTCGAATCCTGGCTTGGACACCACGGCGTGTCCCTCTCCAATGTCTCAACGTCACACGGTGGCAACTGGTTGACGGTGACTGGGGTGCCCGTGTCGAAAGCCAACGATCTGCTCGACGCGTCGTACCAGCTCTACCGATACGCCGGGACGAATGAGACCATCCTCCGCACGGCCAGCTACGCTCTTCCCGTTGCGTTGCACGGGCACGTGCAGATGGTCGCGCCGACGACGTATTTTGGCTCGCCGCTCACGCCAGGGAAAATATCACGTAGACACCGTGGTAGGGCGGCGGGGGCGGCGCTGTCGACCCGTGATGTTCTCGTCACTCCGGCGGTCCTTCGCTCACTATACAGATCGGTGACCTACCAGCCCGCAGCAACGGAACAGAATATGATCGGGGTTACTGGCTTCCTTGGGCAGTACGTAGGCGATGAAGACCTAGACGAATTCATGAGACAATACCGCTCCGACGCGAGTGACCCGACTTTCCTGGTCGTTGATATTAACGACAGTGGATACGACCAGAACAAGCCTGGAGAGGAGGCAAACCTCAACATGCAATACACGCAGGGAATAGCGTGGCCCACCCCCCATGTCTTCTACAGTGTTGGCGGTTTGCCTAGAGAAGTCGTCCCTGACGACTACACACCAGTGGCCAACAGCGATCCATTCCTCGAATGGCTCGAGGTGTTGATCAGCTTGGATGACGTTCCGCAGACGATCAGCACGTCTTATGGTGGCGACGAGCAGAACTTCCCGCCTGACTATGCGATGAGCCTGTGCGAACTTTTCAAGCAGCTAGGCGCGCGCGGCGTCAGCATGCTCTTCGCGAGTGGTGACGGAGGCGTTGGCGGAGGTGTTAGCGGGAGTGACTGCAAGAAAAACGACGGCTCCAGCATTGTCCAATTTCAGCCTGTCTTCCCTGCAACATGTACGTTTGACTTTGATTCCCGCTCACACAGGCTCGGATACCAGTCGCTCACCACTCCGCCACACATCTTGCAGGTCCCTGGGTCACAAGCGTTGGCGGAACGATGGAACACCCTGAGGTTGCGGCGTGTCTCTCCTCCGGGGGCTTCTCGAATGTCTTTCAACACCCGGTTTACCAGACCGACGCCGTGCTCGGTTTCTTCCAACAACTCGGAAACCAGTATTCCGGCCTTTACAAGTGCGCTCGCCTACGTTACCGAACCTGACTTATTCTTACTTGCAATTTGTGCAGTCGTTCGAGCCGCGGCTTCCCCGATGTTGCTGCGCAGGCGTTGAACTTCTTGGTCATCAGCGACGATAAGCTTGAGCTCATGGAGGGCACGAGCTGTTCGGCGCCAGTACGTGTTTCCCCCTCCCATCTCTCTGCATCGTTTTTTTTTTTGGAGAACTCAATCAGCCTGCTAACTTGCAGGTCGTGGCGGCCGTAATCTCTCTGCTGAGTGACTATCAGCTTTCAAAGAACAGGCCAGTGCTCGGCTTTCTCAACCCATGGCTATACGGCATCGCGAGCCAGGGCTTCAACGACATCACGTCTGGCTTGAACCCGGGGTGCGACACTGATGGATTCTCCGCTGTCCCTGGATGGGATCCTGTGCGTCTCTCTAGGTTCATGCTTCCTCATTTCCGACGTTGACACTGGGTTCCATAGGTGACGGGCCTCGGGACGCCTGATTTTCAGAGACTGCTGGACAGGCTTCCCATCCCCATTCCCGCCCCCGCCCCTGCCCCCGTCTCCACTAACTAATTACGCTGCTTAGTAAGTTATCCGAGAAGTTGTTCCGTCTCTATTCAAGTGATCCGAGACTGCCGCGGTAGAATTCCTCGAGGACTGGAACGTCCAAATAGTACGCGAACACGATCCTTTTCCATCCAGTGTCTCCAGTAGGAAATCTATCCTGATTAACCTGAGTGCGTAAGTAACAACAGCCCAAATGTCGTCTCGGTGGGTCGCATATACGCCACAATGAGACCGTGTCCGTTCAAAGCGTAGGCGGGCTATGTATTTATTCTTTATTTGCTTGTCTGCCACAGATCGCGGTTGGGTTAAGTACGTTGCTGTGATACCAGTACCAATCACGACATATGGAGGAATAAAGTAAACCTAGAATTTGGACTCAGTTTGAGAGCTTCTCGGAAGGGGTACCGTAGGAGGAAGATGTTTATTATGGTATTTTTAGCTGCCTCGTGGCTCGTCAGAGTAATTCTTTTTATTTAAAAAAATGATTACTATATCCTTGGACAGCAACGAGCTGACGGCTAGCGACGGTGGGTTGTGTTCGCGGTCGCGGATCTCCTAGTGCTGACTTTGTGTATAGTGCTAGAATTTGGAACATCCAATAGAGAATACATTCTCAACGACGACGTGGCATACAAAATTTGCACGCGTCTCAGCAGCGGTCTCTTATGAACGCATTGCTCGCTATGGAATTGCCCAATGACTTGCCTTCTGTGCCCGCAGTTAAATTAATGCCGACTTGAGCTAGGATAAGCGAAGAATCCGCTAATACTGCATTGATTTGAGAGATGTTTTGGGTAGTCGTCATTGTTTGTGCGTTGGTACACCAGACATCCAAGTTGGTATAGGTAAGCAAGCAATTGGTCATCGCACACGCGATGTGAAGTCACATGCGATGCCCAGACAACAGTCCCTGCTTATTCAAGCTATATTCAAGTTCCGGCCGCATATGCTTTACTGATATCAAGTCGCAGGGTCAAACACTTGACTCTGTGTCTGGACATCGTAACGCTACCTCCAGGCTCTCTAACTGGTTTCAACGCAGATGTCGCCCTTTCCAGGAGCCGGGGTTGTAGAAACGCCGTGATCAGACTGCTCAGAAACTTCGACGAAAGAATTTTTACCGTCCATCCGAACGAACAACTCCAAATGGAAGAAAAAAGGCTTGCTGCTTGGCTTGCTGCCTTGGAATCCAGCGTTACAAATCTGGATAATTCGATAAACAGCTGAAAGACATCGCACTCCTTGTTCGCCAAAGAAGGGAGAAGAGGGAGACACGTGTCTTACAGTCTAGACTACTTGTATGATTGTGAGGGCAATGCAAGGGGCATTCCGAATGTCTTTTTTTTTAGATCCGTTTATATCCCGGCTGGTAGGCTCTGGCTGTAGCGGACGTCGGACGCAACTACACCAAGAGGGGAATTATACCACTAAGGTGTTCCCCGGCAGTAATAAATTGCAAAAATGCAGGGAAGGTGGATGGATAAATCATATTGGAGCCCGTCGTTGCAGATAGGCTATAGTATTAGGCGTTATGTCGCAAATCGGTTGACCGCGACGCCGAGGGTTTCTTTTCCCCTCCTGGGTGGAGCCCCTTTCCCCAAAAATCCTTGGAGCCCCGCGTATTCAACAGGCGATCCGAATGTCGCCAGCTCCTTGAATCAGCTTCTGCCGCCGAGGGAGCACACATGCAACACACACAAACATCCTTGGAAGGTGGCCTCGTGGCCTCCTCTAGTCCGTTATTTTTCTCGGACTACTGTAAATGTAACCTCGGACGCTCAGCTTACGTTACCCATTTTCAATTTCATACTGTTATGTACTGTCCCGAAATAAATATGGTTAACAACAAAGAAAAATAAAACAAAACAAATACACATACAAATGCCAGCCATGGCCATCTCGTCACACAATCGGTGCGGTGCAGACAACAAAACCAATAGCCGGAACAAGCGGGGTTACAGTCGACGAAGCTGACACCTGGTATGTTACCGTAAGGCCTTTTTCAAAACACAAGGCTCCCTCACTGGTAGCGAGAGTACTAAGCGGAGTAAGCAGAGTCCGCGGAGGATCTCCCTTTAACAGCTTACCCTCTCCTCAATATTTCTCTGTCTGTTAAAAATTGCGTGCCAGATCTTGTTTCACTTGCGTTGCGCCCGCTTCCACTTTACCTCCTTCTGCTTCAGCCGCGCGAGCACCACAGACAGCGCGAGCGCCGGCGACCTATCGACCCCCGAATCAAAATATGCGGTTGGATACTCCTCTATCTTTTTAGAAAGCGTTGTCGTCCCACTGCTAATTGTTATCCAGGGGGCGTTAGCCTCTTATCGGAGTTTACTTTTCTGAAAATTTGTCCTTGCTAGTGGACCAGTGGAGTTGTCAGTGTCGGCGGGCACCCGAAATGGAGCTGGTAGCCCATGTCGGAATACTACCGAGGTCATCAGTGTTGATTGAAGTTCCTTCCTCAAACAGCTCACAAGGGTCCGGACGGGGCCTCATCGGAACATCGTCCTCTTTCAACTTATATTTGAAGGTTTCTCGAGAGCCGCGGGTTGCGTTCTGTCTTGGCGCAACCATAGTGAGACCTGCTGTTCTATCCTAACCTCGATGCTGAGGCTCTATAAAAGCCTTGCATCTCGGCCAAGTACTTAGTGTTCCAATCCTTAGGGCTCTCTGGCCTCTAGTCTTCTGAACCGCACGATCCTCTCCTGCGCACATGCGATACCACTGGCTCTCTGTCCTCTCATTCCTCACTGTCACACCCCTCGCCGACTTCGCGACGCCCCTCGCTCCTTGGGGAAACATGCGCGTGAAACACACTTGGAGTGCCGTTCCAGCTAATTGGGAGACTCTGGGCTGCCCGTCCGCCGGCACCACCATTGACCTCAACATTGCGCTCAACCCCCACCAGGAGAACGCCTTGGTCGACACACTATTTGAGGTTAGCGACCACAAGCATCCGAGGCACGTCCTTCTCATCGCTGCCCTTGCGCCTCCGGTCACATGTGCCGTTCCTCCGTTTCAGATATGGCGCGCACCTCTCCAAAGAACAGGTCGCCGAACTGGTCAGGCCGCACCCAGACACGCTCGAGCTTGTCACTTCTTGGCTGGTACACCACGGCGTGCGGCCCTCCCACATCTCAACGACACACGGCGGCGCGTGGCTGACTGTGAGCAACGTGCTCGTGTCCCAGGCCAACCAAATGCTCGGCGCGTCATACCAGCTATACCGACATGCCGTAGTGAATGACACGATCATCCGCACGGTCAGCTACGCACTCCCTGAGGTGCTGCACGCACACATTCAAACAGTCGCGCCGACAACATACTTCGCCTCCACACGGACGCTGCGGCAAACACTACGCAGGCGCTCCGTCGAAGCAGCCACAGCACTGGAAAAGACAGAGGTGGCGTCGGATAAGCCCGTGACGGTGCTGTTGGGCCGCGCCGGTGAGGTAGTGGCGTCGCAACTGCGCGGGTTGTACAAGACGTTCGCATATGTTCCCGCCGCGTCTGACCGGAATATGCTCGGGGTATTTGGCTTCCAGAAAGAATACCCGAGTCAGAGTGATCTGACTGTGTTCATGACTAACTTTCGATCCGATGTACAACCTCCCAATCTGGCAACCTTCACCGTCGAGCTGGTGAATGGTGGTAAGTACGACCCGGACACCCCTGGCATGGAGGCGGACATCGACGTCCAATACGCCTCGGCCATGGCGTACCCTACCCCGATTATCTTCTACAGCATTGGTGGCACTGGGGAGGTGTCGGAAAATGGCGAGCCACTCCCCGGAGACGTGTACCTCGAGTCGCTCGAATACTTACTCAAAAAGGCGGTCATACCGCAGACCATCAGCGTATCATACGGTACCTACGAGTTGAATGTTCCGCCGGAATATGCGAGGGCCCTGTGCATCCTGTTTGCACAACTCGGCGCCCGTGGCGTCAGCGTCCTCTTTCCTGCAGGCGATGACGGCGTCGGCAAGATCTGCAAGGACGACTCGGGAAACGTCCGGTTCACCCCCGAATTTCCTGCATCCTGTACGTGTGACATCTTATCACCGCTTAAAGGTACTACACAAGCGCAATTACAAGTCGCTCACCGAACTGCCGTGGTTTCGCAGGTCCCTATCTCACTACCGTCGGCGGCACTAAATACTACGACCCCGAGGTTGCGGCTCCCTTCTCTGGAGGTGGCTTTTCGGACCACTTTCCACGCCCGGTCTACCAGGACGTCGCCGTATCCGCATTCCTCGAGCGCCAAGGCACCCAATATGCCGGCCTCTACAAGTGCGCTCGCCGTTGTCATCTGGCCCAATCGTTTCTTACTTTGTGATTGGTACAGCCCTGAGGGTCGTGGCTACCCTGACATCGCCGCCCAAGCTTTCAGATTCATAACCATCCTCAGGAACACTGGCATTATTGTGGAGGGCACGAGCTGCTCGACTCCCGTGTGTCTTTCCCTGTTCCATCCACTCTGCGTTGCCCATTCCCAGCTGACAATCAATATCTAGACAGTGGCAGGCATAATCTCACTGCTGAATGACTATCTTATTACAAACGGCAGGCCCCCACTTGGTTTCCTCAATATCTGGCTATACGACGACGGGTTTGCGGGCCTTAACGACATCACATATGGCTCTAACCCTGGCTGCGGCACCGATGGATTCTCTGCTGTCCCTGGATGGGATCCAGTTCGTCCCGCCAGACTTGTATCTCTTCGTTTTCGACGTTGCCTGATTGATGTTCCATAGATCACAGGTCTTGGGACGCCCGACTTTGAAAAGCTGCAGAAAATATTGATGATACCCCTGGGAGGCGGCGCAGGACAGGGAAATCAGCCCAATATTCGTGAACCTGCCGAATAACAGCGATAAGTGAGTTCCGCTCCGAATCTACATGCACAAGTCGATTTGAGGCCCCACGGAAATATTTTTCGTATCAATTCCTTCCTTCGACCAGCGCAACCTCCCACCTCACAATTGCAACAACAAATATTAGTTTCAACGCCCGTGCGGCTGTGTAGACAATCATGGATAGGCTGCGGTCCCACACAACAGAACTCGGACCTCATCTGCTGCATGACCTAGTGCGTGCAGGCCCGCACGACACCGCCTCCATTCGTCCTAGCGCACTATGTGTCCCATATTTTCCAGCACTTGACATATCGCCACACCAATCCTACCCTGAGAGCGAAGGGGCGTCAAGATGAATGCTAGTGGGTATTAGAGTAGGGGTCTCAAGGGGAGTCTAAATCATGGGATGTATATCTGTATCCAGTGAAGTGATGACAAGCCGAAGTCCAGTATTCGAAATGCATAACGGATTCAGTGGAGCGATATCACGCACGTTTGATACAACTTTAATTGCTCCGATATTAGGCGGGTCGATATTCCGCGGGAATTGCAAACGATAACAAACTGTGTCTATTTACGTAATTATTTTCCATTGCAGGGACAGAATGTCGTGGCTCGTCTCTGCAGAGTTGTTGCAGATTTTATAGTAATCACCTTCTGTTGCCACATTTCTGGATTGACCAAGCATACTTGCTACATATCTTATTATCTGCTTTTCATGTCACCCTCTAGCAGGTGAGGGCAAGAAGTGTGCGGGATTTTTAGCACCCATATGGACCTAGGGAGGAGGGCGGGTTCAAAGGGATCTTAGCGGATTTTCGTGGACCGGTGCTAATAGCGCTAATAGGGCGCCAAGGAGTCTCAACCTTCTCGGGATATACTTTCCCGCACACCGCTCTGGTGTCCCGCGCTTCGGTCGTTTCAGGCATTTACTACAGTATTACCCTTTCCTCTGGAATTACCTTCTTCACCTTTGTAAATCTCAGTGCCCCTCTCTCAGGGCATCAGAGCCCTTCTAGTTCTTTGTGCGTTCACTTCATTGCGTCCCCAAGAACCTCGCACATTTGCACACTGTTTGAAACATTAGAGCGACGCATCCCTCATCTCGGCGATTCTAAGTACTGAGTTACTAGTCATGCGGAGGTCTGCACGACCAGCAATCCCCTCCTTTTGTGTCATTGTCTGGTTTGAGTCAGGTCGCTGCCTTGCATTCCCCTGTGTGCTGCACTTGTATGCCGCCTTAGAGACTCGAACCCGACACGGGCGACGGCAGCCCATACGAAGTTTTGCACCGCGTCGAAGTGTGCGCGACTGTTTCTGATCCCTTGTAACCAACTGACCCCGTTTCCGACCCCGACATCGCCGCATTCACGCGCAGCTGTAACCCTTCGACAGCGACGTGTTCGTAATTGCCGCGAACCCACATACGACATCTTGCGTTCTGCGGAGGCCTGCGCGACATCCTGCGCTACTTCATATCCCCCAAATCCTGCAAATCTAGACGCGTTCCCCAGTGCTTAGGGAGGGCTTATGGTATCAATGTATGCATGGGTATGGGCCCTGAATGACCTGAGGGATCCCCATCCCCATCCCTACAGTGTTTTGTGCACAGGTGAATGAAATGCAAGCGTGTGTCCGAGAATTTATTTCCATATTTAGGTGGGCGCTCGCTTATGTACCACCCCCTGTTTGACCTTAGCATATTTTTGTACTTCATATGTCGGATGAATTTTCCGCACACCCTTTGAGAAAACGTTCGAATGTCTTTACCGACCGGACAAGCCAAGCCGATAACGAAAACGTATAACCCGACACGGCCTTATTGTGGCGTAGCGACTCCCCGAGACGACATGTCGGCTGCTGTTACTTGCGCACTTAGATTACTATATTTGGAGACGTTGGACAGAAAAGGATCATGTTCGCACGTGTCCAAGTTCTCTTGATTCGTGCTGTTTGGAAGTCAGAGCCCTCGAGGAATTCTACCGCGGCAGTCTCGGGTCACTTGAACAGAGACGGAATAACTTTTCGGTCTACTTACTGAGCAGCGCAATTAGTTAGTGGGGACTGGGGCAGGGATAGGGACGGGAAGCCTGTCCAACAGTCTCTGAAAATCAGGCGTCCCGAGGCCCGTCACCTAGGGGGGCCAGTGTCAATATCGGAAATGAGGAAACATGGGCCTAGGGAGACGCACAGGATCCCATCCAGGGACAGCGGAGAATCCATCAGTGTCGCACCCTGGGTTCGAACCAGACGTGATGTCGTTGAAGCCCTGGCTGGCGATGCCGTATAGCCATGGGTTGAGAAAGCCGAGCACTGGCCTGTTCTTTGAAAGCTGATAGTCATTCAGCATAGAGATTATGGCCGCTACGACCTGCAAGTTAGCGGGCTGACTGAGTACTCGAGGAAAGACGATGCAGAGAGATGGGAGGGGGGAAACACGTACTGGCGCCGAACAACTCGTGCCATCCATGAGACGAAGCTCACCGTTGGTGATAAACACGAAGTTCAACGCCTGCGCAGCAACATCGGGGAAGCCGCGGCTCGATCTACTGCACAAATTGCAAGTAAGAATAAGTCAGGTTCGGTAACGTGGGCGAGCGCACTTGTAAAGGCCGGAATACTGGTTTCCGAGTTGTTGGAAGAAACCGAGCACGGCGTCGGTCTGGTAAACCGGGCGTCGAAAGACATTCGAGAACCCCCCAGAAGAGAGAGGTGCTGCAACCTCAGGGTGTTCCATCGTTCCGCCAACGCTGGTGACCCAGGGACCTGCAATATGTGTGGCGGAGTGGTGAGCGACTGGCATCCGAGCGTGTGTACCTCTTGTGAGCCAAAAAGAAAACGCAAACGCACATGTCGAAGGGAAGACAGGCTGGAATTGGACAATACCTGAGCCGTCGTTTTTCTTGCAGTCACCCCCGCTAACACCTCCGCCGACGCCTCCGTCGCCACTCGCGAAGAGCATGCTGACGCCGCGCGCGCCTAGCTGCTTGAAAAGTTCGCACAGGCTCATCGCATAGTCAGGCGGGAAGTTCTGCTCGTCGCCACCATAAGACGTGCTGATCGTCTGCGGAACGTCATCCAAGCTGAGCATCACCTCGATCCATTCGAGGTATGGATCGTTGTTGGTCACCGGTGTGTAGTCGTCAGGGACGACTTCTCCAGGCAAACCGCCAACACTGTAGAAGACATGGGGGGTGGGCCACGCTATTCCCTGCGTGTATTGCATGTTGAGGTTTGCCTCATCGCCGGGCTTGTTCGAGTCGTATTCACTGTCATTAATATCAATGACCAGGAAAGTCGCATCGGTCGCGTCGGAGCGGTATTGTCTCATGAATTCGTCTAGGTCTTCATCGCCTACGTACTGCCCAAGGAAGCCAGTAACCCCGATCATATTCTGTTCCGTTGCTGCAGGCTGGTAGGTCACCGATCTGTATAGTGAGCGAAGGACCGCCGGAGCGACGAAATAATCACGGGTCGACAGCGCCGCCACTGCCCGACCGCGGTGTCCACGTGGTCTTTTCCGCGGCGTGAGCGGCGAGCCGAAATACGTCGTCGGGACAACCGTCTGCACGTGCCCGTGCAACGCAGCGGGGAGACCGTAGCCGACAGTGCGGAGAATAGTCTCATTCGTCCCGGCGTATCGGTAGAGCTGGTACGACGCGTCGAGCAGATCGTTGGCTTTCGACACGGGCACCCCAGTCACCGTCAACCAGTTGCCGCCGTGTGACGTTGAGACATTTGAGAGGGACACGCCGTGGTGTCCAAGCCAGGATTCGACGAGCTTGATCGTATATGAGTGTGGCGCGACAAGGCTGGCAACTTGCTCCTTGGAGAGATATGCGCCATATCTACGAGGCAGCAGCGTCAGGTGTGTTGGCGGAGGAATGAAAAAGCGGGGGTACTTTGGATGTTTCGGATTGCTGATCTCATAGATGGCGTCTGTAAGGGCGTGCTCACGGTGAGGCTTTAGCGCAATGCGAAGGTCGATCGTGGTGCCAACGAGTGGTTGGCCGATGGTCTCCCATTTTCCAGGTATAGCACTCCATCTGTGCTTTGTATGCATGTCGTTCCAATTTTGTGCGAAGAGCGTGGCGGCGCTATCGATGGGCTTCGTGATGACGGCGAGGACACAGAACACTGAGAGTCGGAGGTAATGCATAATTACAAGAGGTCACGGAGACGTTCTATGACTTGGAGATGGTTCAGCGAGTTTGTGCGGCACTTACGACGTGGTGTCGTGTGAGGGTGGTCAAAGGGTGTTGCCGTGGGAGTGGGAGGCATGAGTCGAGCTACTAGTTAAGAGCGACGATTCCTGCCGTATCGATGTTTATCCATGCTTCTACCATCCGCCGAGGGTTGCCAGTATACATACGCCTAAAGATCTGCTTAAAACCAAATGATATCGCTCTGATTCCGATGCCCGAGGCGCAAGGGGAGTCCACATATGTCTCTGCAGGACAAGTAACAAGACAAGTGCCAGTGAACGAAACCAAATGCAACCACCAGTGCCAGTGGCAGGGCACTCCTCGCCCAAATGAGTGACCTAGTGACAAAAGGGTGGGTCCGGCAAGCGCCGCGTGCTGGAGATCAGTGTGGGCCGAGTGTGACACTCTGATACGGTCGACTTTATCTACAGTATAGTCTTTACAGTATAGTCTTTCGAAGTCGAAGTCGCGTGCATTCGAAACCCCGCCAGGCGCCCGTGAGTCATCGCGGACCGTGAATCGCTTCGCACGTGAGTATTACAGTATTCGCTCTCCCCCACTTCGCCTCTTCGTTCGAGCTGCACCTCTACCTTGCCCCTATCTACGTCAACAAACCCTCCCTACTCCTTGATAGAATCTTTTCTCACAAGTTGTCCCTTGGCACTACTTCAGTTTCGCCGCCGACATGCAAAAGATTGAAGATTGGAATGGCCCCTCGTCGAGTTCTGGTTTGGCATCCGCGTAGAGTACTGAATTACACGACGGCACAGGAGAGCGCCACAGACACGCAGCGACAATCTTGCCGACGATGGCGACAATTCATATACGCATCGCCACGCTATCTCAACCTGCATCTTTGCTGCTCAAATTGGATAGTTGCCAGTACCAAGAAGGTTCTTAGTTTCTGGCCAGCGTTTCCCGTTGCCATTAGCTATCACCTTCCTGACGACGAAGTTGACGTCATTGCTGCACTCGAGCACCGCGGTCGTGTACGACTCATCACTCTTAAAATAATGTCCCCGCAAATAGAAAAGATGGTCGCGACGATGGAGGGGTTATTTACGGCACTGACACATCTCGTGCTCTATGCCATTTTGGTGGATGTGCCGGTGTACTCTTAGGTGTACTAGTGCCGTCCCTTCCTGGTGAAATCTTGGGTGGATCTGCGCCAGGCCTACAGTTATCCGCCGTTCCCTTTCCAGAATTTCCAATGTTTCTTTTGTCGTCTTTCGGGATCGATAGACCCCCGAATCGGACTGTGAATGGTTTCATTTCACCGGAGATGGTTGCAGGTCTTACCGTGTTGATCAGGCTGGAAACCCGTTGCATTGATATATGATCTCTGAATCTTCTCATGAGAAGGTCTTCGGGTACCCCGATACGGGCTGTTCTTCCTGCTCTCGCCGAGTTTGAGTTCGAAGGTTGTGGCGAGTACTTCCAAGATCTCGTGACCCGAATCGACGCTCCCAACTCAACGACGATGTCTGAATGTACTTGAATCGGCTCGACTCTCTTCACACTCGCAGAAGTTTCCTGTTTATCGATTATTCGCACAGACAATATCAAATTGATAGCGTGTGCAAGTATACCCCACGCAAATGGCGAACCTGAACTCAGTTGAGTCGTGTGGAATATTCAGAGCAATTTATCTTTGTGCACCAGCTATATAGGCGTCCTATGTCGATATATACATCCAAGAACTTTGGATCACGTTACGCAGACCGTAGGAGTCAAGAGAAGGGCCCATAGCGTGTGCCTCCTTATTTTACGTGGCCTGTATGACAATTTGGTCGCCGTGGTCTCATGGGCGTCCGCTAATAACAACAAGCACTGCACACCTAAATTTTCAGCTAGTGTAAGTAATGCAAGGGTCATTGCACAACTCGCGTTTACGCCGAGGAGCCGAACTCGAGCCAACAGCGTTGCGTTCGGGTTCGGAGTCTCGGGGCATTCACCCGCTCCGCACGCGCTACTTACACCGGACCGCCTGGACATTACTTGCCGCTCTTGCCGTTCTCGGACCCATCTTTTATATCAGTTTTTGCTTGGATTTTTGTTTTTTTATCAACTTCGCCGTCTCAAGTCCTTAATTCTCGGTGGATTTGACCTACTGAAGCGCACTGCAGATTTCTCGAGGTAAATTCCTCAGTCTTGACATTGTGAACAGGCAGTATTAAAATGTCTTTTCTGAACAAGATGATAGCGCGTGCGTCGTAGTGTCCTCTCAGCACGCCGCATTCGTCATCGAGACTTGACGCGGGCCCGGTCTAATGACGGGGTTCCGCTGATTGGTGGGCGTCTCCCTTGCTATTACCACAGTAAGAGGAGATCTGGCGCAACTTCGAAAACACCGTAACGACGACATGTGCAGTGAGGTTAGTATATATTGTAGGTGGAAGAGCATCGTTCCGACATCGTATAATTGACCATCACCCCCACCGTTACCGGCTGCACCGTATGATACACGACCACTAACACTTTGCACTTCGATCACAATTGTAGGCCCCATAGCTTACTGGCTGTTTGAGGTATGAGAAAGAGGGAAAGACGGCAGCTCAGAGATGGCCCTCGCACCTGTGCACTTCCTCGGACCCGGCCTCTGAATGGCGCGCGTCGGGCCTCAGGCCTGCGATCGTGATGCCGATGTGGTCGTTAATATCATATAAGGCCAGGCCAAAGAGCTAGAAAGGTGGTGATGGCAGCAGGGATGGCGGCGGCACAGGAGCGAACGACGAGTTGTCCCGGATTATGTGAATCTAACTGCAGTAAGGGCCAACTGAGTCGACCCGCACCACCAATACTCTCACAGGTGAGTCTATGGGCTTCGCTTTGCCATAGACAAACTGAGTGAGCACTCGCGCGATCAGCGATCGCCCCACATTTGATTTGAGGCCCCTTCGATTATATGAACGGTATGTATGTTTTAGTTTTTAGAAAATCAATCGATTACTGTATGTATTCTGGGAGTCTCAATACATGTACTTATAAGTTAAGTTAGTTGCAGTGGTACAGCACACGTGAATGTTGAGCGGGTTCCTTCTACCTGGGCCCCATTCCAAAAGACTGACTACATTATCCCTTCATTCTACTCAACGGTTGACTAAATGCTCCCAAAGCTCAATGATATTCTCCAATGCCTCTCGCTCAACGGCTACTCAGTGTTCTCACTGATCGATGACGTCCTTTCCAAAGACTGTAACCAGGAAGACCCAAGGATTAAGTTATTACGACAAGGGTTAGAGCGCGACGCTGCGAGCATATGTGCTTGCCTTCTCAACCACAAACCCACATCTGCTTCCGTTTCTGCGTGGGCTCTCAGGTTTGCACAGGCGACAATGATGACACTCCCCAATAACTTCGTTTCCCCCAGTTTATCCTCTGGAGTGGCTTGGACATCGATGGGTAGCCCTGGAATATTCCTAAATATGGGAAAGGTTCTATGTATGTGTTCGCATTCTAGATTAGGGTGTGCGGCGAGTGCTGAGTTGTGTATGCAGCCAAGAATCACAGATATGGAGTTACAATTGACATGCTCCCAGACAATGTCTTCCTGGACATATTTTACTTCTGTCTACACGACTCCACTACACCCAAACCTGAAGATATTCAATGCACGAAGAAATGGCAATTACTAGTACACGTCTGCCAGAGATGGCGAAGAATTATATTTGCATCACTACACCATCTTGATCTCCACCTCAACTGCACATACGGAACACCTGTCAGATGCAATATGGGTTCCTGATCAATTTTGCACTAAGGCACACCAGTTGTGTGCACCGTATTGATATACTTGTACCAGGCCCATTGTCAAGAACAGTGGCCGCTGTGATGCGGAGGTCATTTCCTGTGCTGACACATCTGGACCTTGCATGGGACCTCGATGAGATGGTAGGGCCATCCCTTGAGTCTAGAGATGTGCTGTAACATTACCACAGGAATGTTATGTGCGGCGTGCATGTCACTAAGTCGCTCAGGCTGAGGTAACGAGATGGAAGGTAGTTGGTTAAGACTAAGTTCGATGATGAACAAGCACCACATGGTCTCCTCAGACACGTAGGTGATAGTTGGAGAATTCAGGGGTTCAAGCGCAAAGGTGAACCAAAGTCATGCTCAAGCAAAACAGCAAGCGTAAAGTCATTCGTGGATTGACAACGATGTGGTATTACACAAGAAGTCAAGTCTACTGTACAAGCTAGGTAGCGTGTGACTTATATACTAGTACAGGATGTTTGTACACAACAAACATATGGCGTGATACGTGGGTTCTGAGTAAAAGCAGAACAAAGGCATGACTATAGTAAGAAACATGGTGATTGCACGGGGTCATGTGCGGGTCAGCTGAGACCAGAGCGCCATGAACTTTGATATACAAGGACAAAGGCGTAAAGATGTATCGTGCACCGAAGAGATCATCAGAAATGGTTGGGCGTGTAAGGAGTTATGGGCATATCAAGGTGGGGTATGGGAGTGAGAAGCAGAGAACGGAAGCGTCCAAAGGGGAAAGAGAAGAGAAATCATGACATTACCCCCCTGTTAGGCCTGAAGTCACCACGACTTCAGTCACTACCAACGTAATCGTAAACGTCAGCGCTGGGGTTGTTAGTTTCGTCATCCCGGTCGTCCACCAGGCATACATGCCATCGAAGGAACAGATACCTCCCACGTTCCCCACACCGCCTGCACATCTTGTACTGTGGGCATTCAATCTCATCATGCCATGCGTCGAACCTCAAGCACTTCCCACACCATCGGGGGCGCTCAGACGGCTCTTCAAAGGCCGGGGTGATGGGCACGAGCTGGTGGATGAGGCAGTTCTCGGACGCATGAGCTCTGCTGGTGCACCATGTACACACCCCAGCTGGGGGTCGGTTCAGGCACTCCCTCATCTTGTGACCTCGCTTCTTGCACAAGTAGAACTTGCGCCACTTTTGAGTCCGACTGGGCCCATCTACAAGGCGGGGCATCTCCAGGGGTCCCCCTGGGTGCGGTACAAGTGGGAGTTCCAGGAAGTAGTGGTGGGGGCGTACAGGGTGGGTAGTGAGCTCGACGAACTTATCAGTTATGAGGGGAATGGCGCCTGCGTACTGCAAGCGCTTTGTGAGACCCTGAAGCTTGGCATCCAGGTGGAACTGGTCCCTTGTAGCTTCTTGCTCGAGGTGGCGCAGGTCTGCCCTCCGTGTGTCCAGAGCGATCTTGTCTCTGAGACACTGCCGTAACCTCGCAACCTCCGCCGACAGATGGGGGTTTTTGAGTTCGCTCAGTACCTCGTTGATGGTGACAGCGCAGGGGTCCTGCGGGCTGAAAACAGCAAGTTGATGGGGAGAGATGACAGGGTGCATAGCAGTGGGGTGAGGTGTCGATAGGTAAACTTCCTGACAGTAACAGGGCTTTCCCCTCCCTTGGGTTCCAACAATCTCTCAATAGTCTCGGCGATAATAGATATATTTCGCCAGGACCTTCGTGACATTGTCCTCCAGTGGGATCATCAGGGGGAAGAAGAATGGGGTGTCTGAGGCATTAAGAAAGAATGGGAGTCCAGGGTCGTCAGACTCCTCATCGTCCCCCTCATCAACCGGCTCCTTGTCATCATCTAATGATGCGAGACGGGGATCCAGTTGTAGCTGACGAGGGGGTGCCGCTGGAGTTAGTGAGTAGGGATGGGGCAACTCGGAAGCAAGATGTGACAGGGGGATGATGGGTGTGAGGCCTGGAGGTGCCTCCAAAAGGGGGGCCACTGTGGGTTTGAGTGGTGGTGGGGAAGATGGTGGAGGGGTGGGACTGGTAGGGGAAACATTGAGTGCAATGGCAAGGACAGGGGTTGGGGGTCGTGAGGGGACGACTGAGTAGGGCGTTCGAGATACAAATGGAGTGGGGATCCCCTCCGATTGTGAGGGGACTGTGAGTCGTTCGAGGATGAAGGCTGATGGGGGGCGAGGCCGGTCAGTTGCTGGAGCAGTGTCATGAGGGATGGGAGTTGTCATGATGAGTGAGGGTTAGGAGGTCATTTCTTGTCTGCCTGTCTTTTACAACTTTTGTCCTGCTCCATCGGCTGTTGGGTGTCGGCGATAGAAGTCAGCGATTACCTCTGGCGCATGCCTGATGTGGTCAGCTGGCTCCTACAAGCTGTCACTCATCGGAAAGCCTTTCCACTTGACTAGGAATTGAAGTTTACACCCTCGTCCACGGAGTCGCGACCCCATGACTTGCTCCACTTCGAATTCCTCCTCTCCATCCATGAGTTCAGGGGGGGGACGTGAGAAGTTTTCCCCATGCAGTTCCGTCTCCTTATATGGTGTGAGGAGGTTCGCGTGGAACACCAGGTGTATCTTCCACGTGGTTGGTAGCTCCAACTCGTATGTCACTGCTGATAAGGCCTTCTTGATTTGGAAAGGACCGTGATGCTTGGGGGCCAGCTTCGCGGTGGGGTAGAAGGTTCTCAAGTTTGTCCCTTCCAGCCAGACCTGGGCTCCTTTGGTGTAGGGAATAAAACGGCTTCTTCCCTTCTTTGCCATAAGGTTTTGCGCGTGTTTGATGCAGTCTTGCATGTAACGTTACCACAGGAACGTTATGTGCGATGTGCACGTCACTAAGTCACTCTGCCCGAGGTAACGGGATGCGAGGTGGTCGGTTAAGACCAAGTTCGATGATGAATAAGCACCACACGGTCTCCTCAGACACATCAGTGATAAGCGGGAAGTTCTGGGGTTCAAGCGCAAAGGCGAACCAAAGTCGTGCTCAAGCGAAACAGTGAGCGTAAAGTTGTTCGTGGATTGACAGCGATGTGGTATTACACAAGAAGTCAAGTCTACTGTACAAGCTAGGTAGCGTGCGACTTATATACTAGTACAGGATGTTTGTACACAACAAACATATGGCGCGATACGTGGGTTCTGAGCTAAAGTAGAACAAAAGTGTGGCTATAGTAAGAAACATGGTGATTGTGCGGGGTCATGTGTGAGTCAGCTGAGACCGGAGCGCCATGAACTGAACTTTGATATACAAGGAAGGGGGCGTAAAGGCATGTCATGCAGCGAAGAGATCATCAGAAACGGCTGGGCGTGTAAGGAGTTATGGGCATATCAAGGTGGGGTGTGGAAGTAAGAAGCAGGGAACGGAAGCGTCCAAGAGAAAGAGAGAAGGAAAATCGTAACATTGCGTGTGCTGTTGCCTCGTGGTCATTTCGTCTAAATGCTGGTCGACTGACAGTACTGGGTTGGGTTTTGAAACCCAAGTGGTTCATGGTTCCCATCCTATAATGAGTGAGAATGGGGAGTGCTTCGTTGTAGCATTCAGCCAGGAGTTGTGCGCAAACTGTGCTACTGGGAGTGCTTCTGCCCAGTTGTCCTGTTGAACGTTGCTCCAATGGTGCAGGTATTGTTCTAGCCATTGGTTAGTATGCTCCAATTGGCTGTCCGTTTGGGGGTGATATGCGGAGGAGATGTTTTGTCGTATTCCGAGTATGCTACACAGCCCCTTCATGAATGCGGATGTGAATTGTGGGTCTCTATCTGTGATGAGCTTGCAGGGTATTCCGTAATGTGGGCAAACGTGCTGGAGGTATAGCCATGCTACTCCTTCAGCAGTGATGGCCTCGTGACAGGGTATGAAGATTGCAGCTTTCGAGCAGTCGTGATCTGTGATCATGAGGATGGAATCGAAGCCTTGGGATGGGGGTAGTTTCGTGATAAAGTCCATGGCAACGACTTCAAATGGTTCTGCTGCAGGGTCGGTAGATATGGGGAATAGGTGGGGTTTTTGTCGGTGAGGGTTGATTTTGTTGGCCTGACATATGGCGCATCCCTTAACATATTCTTCAACGTCTTCTTGTATGGTGGGCCACCAATAGTCGCGTTGTACTAGTTCGCGTGTATTGGCAATTCTGGGGTGGCCCATGCTCAGAGAGTTGTGAAAGAAAGTGATTACCCCCCACTTAAGATCATTGTCCCCGACAACGACTAATGCGTTGTCTTTCCACCACAGCCCATCATGTTGTTTGAGGTTGTGGTGTTCAGCCCATCGTGCTGCTTCTTCCTTACCAGCGTTCTGAGCCACCCAGGACCAAATATCCATATCACATATTGACATTTGGGTGGCTCGGATGAACCATTCCGCTGGTAGGACGATGACGTTGGTGTTGTCCCCTTTGCCAGACTCATAGTCCAACTGCCTGGACAGGGCATCTGCGTGCGCGTTCTTCGTTCCTGCTACATGTCTCAGAATGAAGTTGTATTCTGACAGCTCCAGGAACTCTCACGTGATTCTCTGGTTGATCTTCCGGGGTTCCTTCCAATATTGGAGGTTGGCGTGGTCGGTGTGGATAATGATCTTATGGGGGGATCCTACAAGGTATGTTCTCCACGCTCATAGTGCTTTGACTACAGCTAGTAGTTCTCGGTTGTAGATGTCGTAGTTTCGTTCTGTCTCCGTAAATGACTCGGAGTGGAATGCTACAGGGTGGAACTTTTGATCGGGGCCTAGTTGATTCAGCACAGCCCCTACTGCGACGTTTGACGTGTCAACCTCTAGTTCAAATGGCTTTGCGAGGTCTGGGAATAAGAGTACAGGTTCTTCACATATGCGCTTCTTAATGTCTTCGAAGGCGTTTTGCTGTACGTCACCCCAGTACCATTGGACATCCTTCTTTGTGAGGTCATGAAGGGGTCGAGCGAGTTGGGAGAACCCTCGTATAAACCTCCGATAAAAGTTGCAGAATCCTAGGAATGCATGAACCTCCTTGAGGCTCTTCAGAGGTTGCCATTCTCGGATTCCTCGAACTTTGATGGGGTCCATCCGTAGTCGCCCATGACCGATAATGAGGCCCAGATACTCGGTTTCGTAGACCTCAAACTTGCATTTCTCCAGTTTTACGTAAAGATTGTGTTCCTCACAAAGCTGTAGTACTTCATGAAGGACTTCCCGATGATGGTCTTTGTCGTTGGCTGTGGCAATGAGGATATTGTCCATATAGACAATGACCTCATTCGTCAGAATGAGGTCATGGAATGTGGTGTCCATCATTGTTTGGAAGGTGGAAGGGGAGTTGGTGAGGCCGAAGAACATGACACGTGGTTCAAATAGTCCTTGGTTGGTTTTAAACGCTGCTTTCCACTCATCTCCCTCTTGAATGCAGACATTATTGTACCCCCATTGAATGTCTAACTTTGAGTACAATTGTGCAGTTTGGATGTGATCGACGAGTTCGGGGATAAGGGGAAGGGGATAATGGTTCTTTATGGTGAGTTTGTTGAGGCGCTGATAATCTCGTACTGGGTGTAGTTTCCTGTCTTTCTTTTTGATAAAGAAGAAGGGTGACGCGTAGGCAGATTTGGAGGGACAAATGTATCCTTTTTCAAGTTGTTTGTTCAGGAAGGCCGTAAGTGCCTCTCCTTTGTTTGCAGTCAGGGGGTACACCTTACAGTCAAGGGCAGTGGGCACGTCAGGGAGTAATTCAATGGCATGGTCCCATATACAGGATGGGGGAAATCGGTGTGACGCTTCTTCGCTAAATACCTTGCGGTGTGACCAATATTCTGGAGGAACCATTTCCTCAAATTGTAGTGGTATGACTTAATGCTACGCCAGGCCAAGTGAGGTGAAGGCGAACTGTCAAGGGTGAAGACTCAACGCCGGCGCGGAGATTAATCACGCACTAGAACCTACAGTCAATGTGGAGCGTGTGTCAGCATACGACCTTTATACAAGGTCAAGGGCACGGTGTCACACAAAGGCAGGCTGAGTGGAGAACCAAGAGGACAAGTTAGATTGGACAGAGGTAAGGAAGTACAATGAATGTGCACCTGAGTGGAGAACCAAGAGGACAAGTTGGTTCCACTCAGGACGCTACAGGCAAGCTTATATATCTACTGTGGCTGTGGTTAGGTCGGAGCTTAAACACTATTACTAAGTGTAAAGTA
Organism: Lactarius vividus; assembly: GCA_021527035.1. NCBI lineage: Eukaryota > Fungi > Basidiomycota > Agaricomycetes > Russulales > Russulaceae > Lactarius > Lactarius vividus. The sequence goes on along the minus strand of JAKELG010000193.1, from coordinate 35,762 downwards.
ATTGACTATGACTGAAGAGCTGACATGTTGTGTCTATTAATAGCCTTATCTTTAGTGCTGACTGATGCACTGTCATCAAGGCTGACTACGTATGACATGTTGCTGAGTAAAACCTAATTGTTACGTTTCGGTTTCAGACTGCCTCGGCCCGGTTTTGGACTCTGACATATTCGTGATGACTCGGTATGTCGGCAGTAATATGTCATGGACTTCAGATCTTACGACCTCGTGTTTGGCTGACTGATGTTTCGCTATTGTTGTACGAGATGTGGATTACGCTGCTGACTGATGTCTCTATTGTTGTACGTGTTCCAGATTACGATTACGACTGCGCATTCTATTCTTAGGATACGCTATTGGCTATGTACAAGTTCGAGCGGAGTTGGAACTAACTCCCTTACATGTATTTAAGCTTGTAGTAGTACGGACCAGGATCCCCATCTTGGTCTTCTTCAAATACCACTTCCTGTCTCATCTCTCATGCTAGGAGTCCGCAGCAACTTCTAAGTGTACTAGCTCCGGCATATCCCTTTGAGACCAAGAGGGATCCCCGTGACCTTACTCCCCAGTTCCCTTGTGAATGGTGGATACGCCGACTGTGACCTACCCGCCTGAAACCATGTGTCATCTCGTCTTCAAATATCTCAACTCTCGAGTCGCTCGCCCGTACAAGTGTTACTACATCGTCGACAACCCCCACTGGAGGTACATTTGTAAAGTCCCTGCACCTCCACCCAACATCCCTCTTGACCTACCTCTCTATACTTACCGTGACCACCTCGGAGCCTATCAGAGACACCCCGCAGTATTTCCTGACAGTCCCGACAACCACCGATTTCACCCCGAAGGGAACCCATGTTATACCGATGCCTAAGTCAGGCCAACGTCCGTGGTAGATGTTACACTAATACAGCACATAATACATGCCTACTAAGCGTAATCTAGAGTGTACTAGAAGGTTCTATCCTTATCTACCAATCAGAGAGTCTGTCCATATATAGAATGTGACCATAAAGGGATATCCCTTGCGTGGGCATGCTTTCCCATGGTCACGTGACAAAAAGTGCACAATATTTCACGTGACTAACTAGAGAACGTGATGGCAGGTCACGTGATCCACAAAAGGCAAAAATGAACGCGTCTGTGACATCACCCCCCTCCTTAAGGGCTGATGTCTGCGTTGGCCTCTGTGTTAACAAATGGACTCTGCCAAGGTAAGGACGCGTATAGGAGAGCTGCTATTTTTCTGGGAGCGCCCAGGTTCTGTTGATGGAACTGCTCAACTTTTTCTGGGGCATTTGTCAGATTCTTCGCGGGTTCCCATGTATCCTCACCTTCGCCATACCCTTTCCAGCGAACAAGGTATTTCAGAGTACGACCAAAGAGCTTAGAGTCTCTTATGTGGTCAACTTCATACTCTTCTTCTCCCTCAATAACGACTGGTTCAGGAGGAGGCAGTAGCAGGCCATTAACTTCATTTCCTTTATAGGGAGAGAGGCGATCCACGTGAAATACATCGTGGATACGTAGTGCAGGGGGGAGTGCAAGCTTGTAGTCGATGTCACTTAAGACTTTAGTGACTTCAAATGGGCCTAGTTGCTTAGGGCCCAGTTTGGATGACTGCTGGTGTATCTTTATTTGCTTAGCTTGCAGCCAGACTTTATCCCCAACGTTGAAGATATGTGGCTTGTGTCTTTGTTCAACATCTGTCTGCATTCACTGTTTACTTAAGCGAAGCGCTGCCTCTGCATCCTTTCTAGAGGAAGTTAACTTTTGAAGACACTTATCGAGCGTCGGGATACTCGTGGGTCTACCAGCAGGAATTGTGAAATCTGGCGTATAGCCGTAGAGTAGCTCAAAGGGTGTATGACCCATTGCTGAGTTGAGCCTACTGTTAATCATGAATTCCGCTGTAGGGAGCAGGTCTGCCCAATTGTCCTGTCTTTTGCTAATGAACAAGCGCAAGTAGACTTCTACTTCTTGGTTTTTGCGCTCTACCTGTCCATTAGCTTGAGGATGATAGGCTGTAGTAAGACCTGCGTCTATCCCTAACCGCTTATAAAGGGCACGCATGCTCCTTGCAGCAAATTGGGGTCCATGATCACTTATGATTTTGCGTGGGATCCTGTGCAAGGGGAAGACTTGCTCGAAGTAGATGGATGCAACCCCATCAGCCGTAATCTGAGAAGTCACTGGAAATAGATGGATTTGTTTTGTGTAATGATCCACTATGTTAAGGATCATGTCTTTTCCACGTGACACGGGCAGCAGACCGATTAGATCGATCCCAATTAACTGCCATGGGCCCTCAGGAACTTCTTGCGGCTGAATGACTGCTTTGGGGTGTAGATCTTTGCAATAACGTTGGCATCGATCACATCCTTCTACGTATGAGGCAATGAAGCCTGCCATGCGTGGCCACCAGTAGTAGCGGCTAACTAGCTCGATGGTTCCATTTTTTCCAGGGTGACCGGTCGTAGTCGTATTGTGGCATGACTTTACCACGTCACGACGTAAGGCACGGTCGTTGGGAACGTACAGTTTCCCCCTGTGATAAACTAAACCGTCTTCTTCCTCCCACAGCGTGACTCCATCCGTAAGAGCCTTAGGAGCGGTCTTTTGTAATGTTTTAAGACCCTTGATGACTTCAGCTTCTTTAATGGATGTGAGTCTTATGCGACTGCCCAGGGAGTCAACTTCGGGCACGAAGTGAGCTTGTGTGGCATTGAGGAAGTGCTCAGGTCTTAAGACTTGGACCTGGCGATTATCCTCGTTATCCTTGACGTGGTCTCTAGAGAATCGGCTTAATGCATCGGCTTGCATGGAATCTCCTTTCTTATAAGTGATTTTGAAGGTGAAGTGACTTAGATATAACACCCAGTGAGCTTGCCGGTGGTTTAAGTCCTTCATACTGGCCCACCATTCCATATTCTTGTGGTCCATAATTACTTCAAAGGAGATGCCTTTGAGGAAGTGTCTCCAGTCCTCTAAGGCGCGGATTAAGCCAAGCATTTCCCTGTCATAAATCTCATAATTGTGTTCCTCTTTGCTCATAGACTCAGAGCGGTACACAACAGGGTGCCAAAGACCATCGGGATACTTTTGCGTAAGTATGCCGCCTGTAGCAAATCCAGATGCGTCTGTTTCAACACGTGTAGGTAGCTGCAGATCATACACTCATAGGATGGGTTCCTGTACAAAGTGCTTCTTTAGCGTGTCAAAAGCTTCCTGCTGTTCCGGATTCCAGTGCCATGGAGTATCCTTCTTCGTGAGGTCATGTAAGGGTCGGGCAATGGCCGCGAAATCCTTTATAAACCTACAATAGAAGTTGGCAAACCCAATAAAAGCCCTTACTTCTTTCAGGGTTGTTGGGGTTGGCCACTCCCTTACTGCAGAGACCTTGCCAGGATCCATCTGCACTTCTCTGGGGGTGATAATCATCCCTAAGTACTCCATTTCGCATTTCTCGAAATCACATTTTTCTGGCTTTAAGTAGAGGTCGTGATCCTGTAGCCATTGTAACACTTCTCTTACAATCTTTCGATGGTATTTCAACTCATGGCTATAGATCAGGATGTCGTCCATATAGACGGCGACCTCTCCTTTTGCGATGAGATCTGCGAATATGGCATTCATAAGGGCTTGGAAGGTAGCAGGACTGTTGGTCATGCCGAAGTACATGACTTTAGGCTCGTACAGTCCACGATTGGTGACAATAGCACCCTTCCATTCGTCTCCATCGCAGATTCAAATATTGTGATAGCCCCATCTTACATCGAACTTAGTGAAGTACTCTGCTCCTTTCAATCGATTGATGATGTCAGCTGCGAGCGGAAGTGGATATCGGTTCTTGATGGTTATCTTGTTAAGACACCGATAATCCTGGACTAGGTGGAGTTTTCCATCTTTCTTTTTAATGAAGAATACTGGTGATGCCATCGGTGATTTGGATGGGACCAGATATCCTTTGCTAATATGTTTGTCCAGGAACTTATCTAATTCTACTTGTTCCGCAGGTGACATGGGATACGTTTTGACCTTCCAGTGCTTAACTGCGTCTGGTTCAAGGTCTATAGTGTGGTCCCATGGTTGATGTTCTGGGAGCCTCTGGGATTCTTCCTCAGAGAATACTTTTGCAAAGTCACAATAGTGTGGAGGTACCATTTCTTCGAAAGTCTTTTTTGGTTTGGCGTTGATGGCTTTCTCAACGATCTGCTGGGAATACGTAAAGCCCGCCAGACAGAAGACTTCATCATGGACCGTATCCAACACGTTCTCCGCAAGGAGACGGCGGCGTTCCATACGGTTCACCATAATGCGCGTCACCTCTATCTCATACTCCTCAGGCGCTATTTCAGTGGCAGAGTTGAGATGCATTGTGCCTTCCTGCCAATCTATTTGCGGATTCCGATTCCTTAGCCAAGGTAGTCCCAAGATGACGTTCTCTGGTCCTAATGAAGTGACATAGAAGTCGTACTTTTCTTCGGTTGGACCAACTTTGAGATTTAGTTGGACTTTATGGGTGATACTACCAGCTTCATTGAGAGTCCCATCTATGTTATAGAGGAGAATTGGACTCTCAAGAGGAATCTGCAACATTTTATGGCGGTCAGTGTACTTTTTGTCCAGGAACAATGAAGTTGCTCTGGAATCTACCATTGCTGCTACTTTTACAGTACGATGACGTCTGGATAAATAGACACTAATGTGAAAATGGGATTTTTTATCTTTTGTTTCGGGAATAATAAAAGAAGAAGAAAGTGCTGCATCAGAATTCATCACTTGCGGCACAGCTACACTCAAAACCGATGTCCTTGAGACTGGTTGAGGAGCTATTTCAGAGTAGGAACTAGATATAAAGTTCATCTTGGAGGCAGATGTAGATGTAGAAACAGGAGACAACGAAACTGAGACATCACTACTATCTAACTTACAGGCAATCACTGGGTACATAGGAATTACAGAATTTGAGTCCGAAACGAGGCGAGTCCTGAGACATATACTACAAGAGCAGAAAGCTGAGTCAAAGTCTGTATTTAAGGGGCCAGTCACAGCTATACGTGACCCCTGATCTAAAAAGCCGCCTTGAAAGCCTCAATGGTCTCTTGCTGCTTTTTAACCATCTCCATTAATTTTGCCACGTCTGCCTGGGACGTCTTTGGCTGAGAGGTATTGGAAGAAGTGGCCGTGGCCACTGTACTGGATGAGTTGGATGAGGATGGAGGGGCTGAGGATTCCGTCGTAGCCGCAGCTTTCACTTTGGCTGGTTTCCCTAGCTTTTTGATCATGCAAACAGGGGCCCGGTGACCAGCTTTCTGGCACCAGTTGCACACGTCCCGTTCGTGATTTCCATCCTTTTTTGTGTGGTCCTTGGACCCACAACCGTAACATTTTCCTTGCATCCACTTTCGGTACTCCGCTTGGTTCTTGAAGAACTCATCCTTCCCCTTATTGCCTTGCGGACTTTGTTGGTGCGTGGTGTCAACTTGCATGGCATCTGGGTTGTGAGATGCAGGTGGGTTAGTCTTTCCAGACTTTTCTGCGCGGCGCTGGTGGAGACGTTGGTTGATGAGCGTGGCCGTAGCCTTAAGGTCGTCGAAGGTGTCTTGCTTCCATTTGGTTGTGGCAAGAATGTCTTTGATCTCGTCATTAAGACCGGTGTAGAAGTGGTTGCAGAGGTCGGCTTTAGACCATCCAGTCTGTCTGCTGTATTGCTCGAATATTGACATGTATTCGGCAACGGACCTCTTCCCTTGGCGTGTCTTTTTCAGCTCCTCTCGAGCGATGTCTCGGACATCCATGGGAGAGAAGTGGCGATTGAATTCTGACAAAATTATCGTATATTCCCACAAAGGGGAATGAACCTGTGTTGGCCGCCTCGAGATAGGGAAGAGCCCAGGTCTTGGCTTCTCCCTCCATTAAGTTTAAGGTGGCGGCGATCCACCTTTCCTCTATTGGCATCCATGATTGAAGGATTGGCTCCCATGTATTAAGAGCGTCTCCTTGTGAGCTGGCCCAGTTGTGGAAGGTGGTGAGGAAGTGGCGGGCATCTGTAGAGTTGCCCTTTCCATCCCATGCTTTGGGGCAGGCCACTATGTCCTTGCCACCAACTTTCCTGGGCTTGGCCTGGGTGGCGGCCACCTGTTGGGTTAGGTCGGAGACCTGTTGCGCAAGGTGGCCCATAGCCAGTCCGAGTTGGTTTATAAGATTGATACAATCTTGGATGGTAGGAGGGGGAGGTGGTACTACAGGTGCGGGGGCCGGAGCAGGGTCCGGTTGTGCTGTATGAGATGAGGAGGATGAGGATGCCAACATTTTCTCTAGTTCTTCTTCGCGTTTTCTTTTGTCTGCTTGGTACTGAGCTTCTCTGAAATCCTGTAGGAGCACTAATTGCTTGTCAGGATGTAGATCGTCCCAATCCTGGATTCGTCCGGTGTACTCCTTCTCTTGCTTAGAGAGGGGGGGGAGGGCGAATTTCGAGTGAACTCCTCGAGGATATTGAGCCTGAGCTAGACGAGCTTTGGCTTTGGCTTTCGGAGCCACGGTCTACTTTGATTGGGGATGGGGGGCGAGAGAGTATGGGGACAATTTCTTTGGCAAAGAGGATCAGATCTTCAATGGCGAAGTTGGTTCCTGGAACAGTTGTAGTTCTGGGATATTCTTCTTCAAGTACTTGACATACACCAGGGAAGAAGTAAAGAGCTTGTATAATTGTTTCGGCGGTGGTACGGGGAGGTTTGTTTACTTGGAAACCGTTGTACCAGATGTCCTTGTTGACTAAGGTTGCAGATGATGCCGTGGAGAGGTGCCCGACTGTGGGTGAGGAGGAGAGTGTAGATGATGGTGCTGGAGAAGAGGGGCGAGAACGAGGCTCCTCTATGACTTGAAGCGATGCTGTAGCAGAGGCTTCTGGGGACAAATGTGGTGGTGATAGGGCTTGTCTCCTCCTAAAGAGACGGCGTAGGCGGGCACAAGTGTTCGCAAATAAGCGAGGCAGGGTGAAAAATGAAAGGTGGTTTGGAGACATCAGGATATGACGACTGCGAAATGCTAAGTCGAAGATGAATGGAGAGTCGGATCAAGCAAGACCAATACACAGTGGTATTTCACACTGCGTGAGGCTGCAGCGATAACCGAACACTCAGGAATGATGTAATGGGAAGCGTAGAGCCACAAGGCTGTCTGCCTCAGTCTTCTCGACCTGTTGGCTGCCTCTCATGCTGAAGCGCTCTCAAACTTTTCTGCTTACTTCGCGTACAGCTGTCGCAGGCTAGGCCTGGCTGGCTCGAAGTCAAATTGCAGCTTATCTGGCGTGGTGACCAGTTCTGCAACCTGTGCCCAAAGCAGTCTACTGATGACCAGATAGACCCAATAAAGGCAAGCACACTGTATGCCGGTTTTACAGACACTACAAATGTACCACGACTGCACAGATTCTGCTTACAAAGGTCCACAGGCAAAGAGTGAGGTGGATAACACTAGGGACTGGTGGACATCTACCACCTGGAGGGGATCAAACGACTGGTGAGCGAAAGGGGCTCAAGAGTGTGAAGGAACTTGTCCTAATGTAGTGGTATGACTTAACGCTACGCCGGGCCAAGTGAGGTGAAGGCGAACTGTCAAGGGCAAAGACTCAATGCCGGCGCAGAGATAAATCACACGCTAGAACCTACAGTCGATGTGGAGTGTGTGTCAGCGTACGACCTTTATACAAGGTCAAGGGCACGGTGTCACACAAAGGCAGGCTGAGTGGAGAACCAAGAGGACAAGTTAGATTGGACAGAGGTAAGGAAGTACAATGAATGCACACCTGAGTGGAGAACCAAGAGGACAAGTTGGTTCCACTCAGGATGCTACAGGCAAGCTTATATATCTACTGTGGCTGTGGTTAGGTCGGAGCTTAAACACTATTACTAAGTGTAAAGTAATTGACTATGACTGAAGAGCTGACACGTTGTGTCTATTAATAGCCTTATCTTTAGTGCTGACTGATGCACGGTCATCAAGGCTGACTACATATGATGTGTTGCTGAGTAAAACCTAATACAGTGTGTAATACATGCCTACTAAGCGTAATCTAGAGCGTACTAGAAGGTTCTATCCTTATCTACCAATCAGAGAGTCTGTCCGTATATAGAATGTGACCATAAAGGGATATCCCTTGTGTGGGCATGCTTTCCCATGGTCACGTGATGAAAAGTGCACAATATTTCACATGACTAACTAGAGAACGTGATGGCAGGTCACGTGATCCACAAAAGGTGAAAATGAACGCGTCCGTGACACAAATGTTCAGATCTGCCTTTTCGCCGCTTCCTGCTGTGTGAGTTCTGATGTGGTTGTCGTCTTCTGCAGGAAGGCGATGCTTGGCTCCAGTTCTTTGTTCACAACCTGTTCCCATGCCTCCTTGTCGAGCTCATACGCCTTTAGAGCCCTAATAGTGGCTTCTATGGGCATGGCATCGCTCTGGAGGTTCAGGCTGGAGATTACGACTGGTTGGAATCTTTCATTCAGCGTGGCATTTCTCCACTCTATCTCAGGCTTGAAGGCCAAGAACCAGGGGTATCCCAGGATCACTTCGTCCTTTCCTAGGTTGGTTACCAGGAAACGAAGCATCTTCATGCGCTCACCAGTCTGCACCGCCAAATTGGTGTACTGGGTTATCGCGCTGTCTCGGTTGTAAGTTCCATCAACATTCCATATAGTGATAGGAACGGAGACAGGTCAGGTTCCGAGATGCATTTGTTTGAGCAGTTCCGCACAAATGAAGTTGTCGGTTGCTCCAGAGTCCAATTGGACCTGTCGTTCGGCCGTTGCGTTTGCAGATTTGAAAAGAACTGGGATTCGCATAGATTGATATCTGCTATAATACACGTGTAGCGCCTTTGCCCAGGCTGATGGGTTCAGGCGTTTGGAAAATCCTTTCCTCCAAAAAGCTTCTCCACCAAGAGGTCCCGCACCATGGTACTGCCAGAAGACATATTTGCCAAGACCACGACGGTACAAGCCACACAACAACCTCCTCAAAAGGAGATCTTACTTCGGTATTGGGTGGACCCACAACAACTGAAATACGTCAACGGGGCTTGGTACAGACAAGGGAAGTACATCATCACTGGCACGGTGGAAGAAAAACAGAAACTCATCTCCACACATCACGACCCACCAGTACATGGACACCCAGGGATTACAAAAATCACACGACTAATGGAACACCAATACTGGTGGCCAGAACTAAGAATAGACGTTCGAAACTACATACAAGGATGTGCAGAATGTCAATGACATAAGGTCAACACACGTCCCATCAAAGCTCCACTCGTCCCTATAACACCCCGAGAAGACGCGCTCCCTTTCGAAATGATCGCCTTAGATTTCATTACTAAGCTCCCCCTGTCACAGGAATATGATGCAATCCTCACAGTCACTGACCACGACTGCACCAAGGCATCTGTATTCATCCCCTGCATGGAAGAAATATCTGCAGAAGAAACTGCCAGGTTGTATGTTACCCACATGTTCAGACGCTTTGGACTCCCATCCAAGATCATCAGCGACTGAGACCCCCGATTCGTGTCAAAGTTCACAAGGGAACTATGTCAAATACTGGGAATCCAACAAAACATATCCACGGCTTACCACCCCTGGACTGACAGACAATCCGACGGACAAATCAATGGCTAGAACAATATCTCTGCTTCTGGACTAATGAGTGGCAAGATAACTGGGCGACATTCCTACCAATAGCAGAGTTTGCACACAACAATTGGCCCCACGAGGCAACAAGGAAGTCCCCATTCTCACTCCTCATGGGATACAATCCACACACTGATTGGCTCGATAAGCCATCCCCCATTCCACAGATTACCACGAGACTTGAACAGTTCTGAGAGGCACAGAGGGAAGCGCATGACCTTATCAAGAAGGCACAATCGCTGTGGGTCAAACACCGAGACACACCCAAACTCCGACTTGGAGATTACATATGGCTGGAAGGACGTCACTTGAGAACCAATCAACCGATGCAGAAACTTGCAGCAAGACGGCACAGTCCATTTAAGATCATCAAGGTACTATCACCGGTGAACTATCAATTGGAACTTCCCACACAGTGGAGTATCCACCCCATATTCCATATCGATCTTCTCACTCCATACCATGAAACCCTGATGCATGGAGAAAATTTCCAGTGCCCAGCACTAGATCTGGTAAATGGAGAAGAAGAGTACGAAGTCGAAAAGATTCTGGACCACTGGCACTTCAGCAGAAGACGATGCCTCCAGTACCTGGTCAAATGGAAGGGATACCCTGATTTGGAGAACCAGTGGGTCAATAAAGATGACGTGTTTGCAGAAGAAGCCCTAGCTGAGTACCAATCTTTAAATCCCCGATCAGCATGCGACTTAAAAGCCAGGAAAACGTCGCTGTAACGCTACCATGGCGTTAGTCTGACTTGGACTTGATAATGGCGCTCACGACTTAGCAACTTCGGGAGTAGTGTTCGTAGGTTTTGAGAATCCCTTGGAATACGACCAAGGCGACCCAAAGGGATTTAAGGATAAGGACCAAGGCGACGAAGACTTGGTGATGCAAAATGTTGATGACCTTAGACTCGAAGGTCAAGGGAAACAGAAGACTTGAAGCTCGAAGGCTCGACAAGTAGACGATAGAAAGTGGTATTTAGAAGAAGACCAAGATGGCGTATCTTGGTCTTTCCAGTCCACTATTTATACATATGAAGAGGCAGCTTTAAAGCTCCTCTGTGAGTCTGGTATTGTATAGTGTAAGTAGCTCAAACCCTACTATCGCTGTACTAGTAATGAGTAATACTAACAATCACATGCTAGTACTACTCGTGCTGACTGATGCTGAAGTCCGTGACTAATCTCTACTTACTACCGTAGTCACAACCGTGTAGTAAGCGTCCACTTGTACCTCGTATTGTTCGTCCATTACATCACCCCCTTTTCAGCCATGGCGCCCACGATGACGGCGAAGGTGGGGTCCTGTCATCCAACCCTCCTGTACCTCCTCGATCCTATCCAGCACGTTAGCCATCTCCAGCCTGAACTTACTGCGCCCCAACTCCACTTTAACCCCACCGAGTGCAGCGGCGAGCTGGTGGAGCCGCTGCTCCATCCTCTCAGCCTCGTATGCATAGGCCCAGTAGCGGTGAACTTCCGCTTTGAGGCTAACATCGTGGAGCTCGCTGATCGCGCGATCGAGGTGAGGGCAGTCATGGTAACCGCCTGCGAACAGGTGCATGTCTTCCTGGGGATATTGCTCCTTCCCTGTGGCCTTGACATGGGGCTCAGCATAGAGGGGCTGTGAGTAAACCTTCTTGCTGTCCTCCACCAGGCCGAGCACGATGGGGTCGGAGCCCATGATGACTTGGATGTACGCGGCTTGACGCGTCCGCCCTTGTCCATCATTGATGGGGTAGTGGATAAAATCCTCCCCGCGGTTGTATCGATACCCATGAGGTGGTGGCCCCAGGGTTGTGTGTCGTAATCGGAATAGAGGGAAGGGAGGGGGTGCGTTGGCCCGCATGCCACCTCGGTACAGGGGGCACCCGTGGGTGTCACAGGCATAGGGAGTTTTGGCGGGGTCGTCAGTGTCTGTGGCCGTGGAAATGAGGGGGTGCTCAGCTGGATAGCTGTCCGCTAGACTCCCTTGGACCTGTTCGAGGATTGTCTCCTCGCCTCTTGCCGCTCCTTCCTCTCCCGCGTCCACTCTCGTCACCTCCGAAGGGCTTCTCGCCGCCGTTCGGCCGCCTTCCTCAGCTGTGTAACGCTACCACGGCGTTTAGTTCGACTTGAACTCGGATGGAGGCGTTCACGACTTAGCTAATCGATTTGACGTGCGTAACGTCTCGGTGATCCCGTAGAATACGACTAAGGCGATCCACAGTATGCGTCCCACCAGTGCTAAGGCAACTCCGACTTGATGAGCCGAAAGGGCCAGGGTCTTAGATTCGAAGATCAAGACTGTACACAGACGTTCCCTAGAAAGGGGAAGGCGCTCCGAGCCTTCTGGAAGATGAGGGATGGAGTGGTATTGAGAAGAAGACCAAGATGGCGTGTCTTGGTCTTCAGCGTCCACTATTTATACATATTGTAGAGGTCGCTTTAAAGCTCCTCTCTAAGACGACTACTACTAGCAATAATAGCTCGAACCCTACTATCGCTATCCTAGTAATGAGTCATGGTAACTATCACATGCTACCACTACTCTTGCTGACTGATGGTGAGTCCATGACTAATCTACGCTTACTATCGTAGTCATAACCGTATAGTAAGCGTCCACTTCAATCCTCGTACCGTAATGTGAGTCCACGAAGCTCCGATCGTAACAAGCTGCTCCTGCTGCCAATCCTCTGCTACTTGCCTCCACTGTTGCTCCTTCCACCGCTCCCAGTCGACTGTTGCTGGTGTCTTGGGCTTCCTCCTCGGTTCGATACTCGACTCATACCTGGAGAGGTTGAGGTGAGGGAGGCTCAGACTCTGGGAGAGCTGCACAAAGCCTATCGACTTTGGCCGTCGTAAACGGGACCTCGTTGATGTGCTGTCCGTCCTGGGAGAGGATCCACCAGGTGGCGGGGTTGCTGGTTCCGTCGGCGTAGCTGGCCAGGATGGTGGATTGAAGGGCTGCTGTGAGCTCTTCGTAGGTGATGGGGCCCGCGTTTCGGGCAACTCAAGCGATGGCCTCGGTGGCAGAGGGAATGGACATTGTTGCGAAAATGGAAGAGAAGAAGCCAGGGTGAAGATGATGAGAGGATGATGGGGTCTGTGGCCGGGTTTGCGCTGCTTTTAGGTGGTGTGCGTGTTGGGGATTCAATGATTGATACTCAGCTATGGCCTCGTCTGCGAATATGTCATCCTTGTCGACCCACTGATTCTCTGAGTCGGGGTATCCCTTCCATTTGATCAGGTATTGCAAACACCGTTTTCTGCCAAAGAGCCAGTGGTCCAGAACCTTCTCGACCTCGTATTCCTCTTCTCCTACCAAATCGGGTGCTGGGCGCTGGAAATTTTCTCTGTGCATGAGCGTTTCGCGATAAGGTGTGAGAAGATTGATGTGAAACACGGGGTGGATGCTCCACTGTGTGGGAAGCTCCAGTTGGTAGTTTACCGGAGATAGGACCCGCGTGATTTTGAAGGGTCCGTGTCTTCTAGCCACTAGTTTGGGAGTTGGCTGATTGGTCCTCAAGTGGCGTCCTTCCAGCCATACGTAATCTCTGAGTCGGAGTTTGGGGGTGTCTCGGTGTTTGACCCACATGAGTTGCGCTCTTTTGATGAGGTTGTGGGCTTCTTTCCGGGCTTCTTGGAACTGCTCCAATCTCGTGGTAACCTGTGGGATTGGGGAGGGCTTATCAAGCAAATCAGCACATGGGTTGTATCCCATGAGGAGTGAAAATGGAGACTTCCTTGTCGCCTCATGTGGCCAGTTATTGTGAGCGAATTCTGCTATGGGTAGGAAAGCTGCCCAGTTGTCTTGTCACTCGTTGGCCCAGAATCGGAAATATTGCTCTAGCCACTGGTTTGTCCTCTTCGATTGTCCATCTGTTCGAGGGTGGTACACCGTCGAGATGTTCTGTCGGATTTCCAGGATTTTGCAGAGTTCCCTTGTGAATTTGGATGCGAAACGAGGGTCTCGGTCGCTGATGATCTTTGACGGGAGTCCAAATCATTTGAAGACATGAGTTGCATAGAGTCCTGCAGTTTCTTTGGCGGAGATCTCCTCATTACAAGGTATGAATATGGACGCCTTGGTACAGTCGTGATCCGTTACCGTGAGGATGGAGTTGTAGCCTTGTGAGGTGGGGAGCTTGGTGATGAAGTCGAGGGCTATAGTCTCGAATGGTAGTGCGTCCTCCTTGGGGGTTATGGGTACTAATGGGGCTTTAGTCGGATGTGTATTGACTTTGTGTCTCTGGCACTCTGCGCATCCCTGGACATAGTTTTGTACATCCAGCTTCAGTTCCAGCCACCAGTACCATCGTTCTACTAGTCGTGTAGTTCTCACGATTCCAGGGTGTCCGTGTACCGGCGGGTCGTGATGGGCGGATATGAGCTCTCGTTTCTCGTCTAGGGATCCTGTAATGACGTACTTCCTTGTCAATACCACGCTCCGTCGACTTGCTTTAGCTGATGTGGGTCGACCCAGTAGCGGAGGGTGATTTCAGTTTGTGGCGGTTGTTGTGCGGCTTGTACGGTTGTAACCCTTGTGAATACATCTTCCGGTAGAACTACAATGTTCTCATTGTCCCGTTCTCCTTGGTCATAGTCCAGTCTCCATGACAAGGTGTTGGCCCTGCTGTTTGTCTTTCCTGGGATGTGGTGAATTTCGAAGTTGTACTCCATTAGTTTGAGTACTTCCCTGGCTACCCTTCAGCTTATCTTTTGCGGAAGTTTCCAGTATTGGAGATTCATGTGGTCGGAATAGATTTTGATTTTGTACGGGGATCTGGCTAGTAGTGGTCTCCAATGTCTGAGTGCTTTGACGATGGTGAGGAGTTCTAAGTCGTAGATGTCGTAGTTTCGCTCGGCTTCGTTCAGAGTGGCTGAGTAGTAACCGAGGGGGTGTTTTTTGCTGTCCTCTTTCTTCTGAAGTAGTACTGCTCCAGTCATGAACCCCGACGCATCCACTTCCAGTTCAAATGGGTCGTCTAGTTTTGGGTGGGCTAATACCGGTTCTTCCGTGACCAAGGATTTGAGCTTCTTGAAGGCCTTGTCTTCTTCGTCTGTCCATCTCCATTCTGTATCCTTCCTCGTAAGTTTATTGAGAGGTTTGGCATGTGTGGCAAAGCCACAAATGAAGAGTCGGTAAAAATTGCAGAAGCCCAGGAATGAGCGTACGTCACGGACCTTAGTTGGTGTGGGCCAGTCTTTGATGCCTGAAATTTTTACCGGGTCCATGCGTGTTACCCCCTTTTCAAGGATTACCCCCAGGTAATCCATTCGTGGCTTGTTGAAGAGGCACTTCTCGAGTTTGAAGTAGAGGTCGTGGTCCATTGCGACCTGTAGCACATCGCTTACAGCCTCTTCATGTTCCTTTTGCCCTGCCGGGTCCCTTGTAGCTATACCGATGTCGTCCATATAGACTCGTATGACGGTTCCTTTTTGTTTGTTTTGCGATGATGTCTCGGTATATGGTGTTCATCATAGTTTGGAAGGTCGCCGGTGAATTGGTGAGTCCGAAGTACATGACCATGGGTTCGAAGAGTCCATACCATGTCTTAAACGCTGCCTTGTGTTCATCTCCCTCCCATATTCTTACATTGTTGTATCCCCATTGGACGTCTAGCTTGGTGTAGGTGTGTGCTTGACTGAGGTCCGTAATGAGATCAGTGATGAGAGGGAGAGGGTATTGGTTGCGAATGGTGACTGCGTTGATCTTCCTATAGTCCTGTACCGGTCGTAGCTTTCCATCCTTCTTTTTGATAAAGAAGAAGGACAATGCGTAAGGAGATTTGGAGGGTCGTATATACCCCTTCTTTAGTTGTTCGTCCAGGAATTCTTTGAGCTTGCCGTCCTCCTCTTGGGTCATAGGGTAGACCTTGCAGTCAATCGCCGACAGCGTGCCTTCCTTAAACTCTATTGCATGGTCCCATGGCCGGGAGGGGGGAAACTGGTTGGACGCTTCTTCGCTGAAGATCTTTGCAAACTGTTGGTAAGCCGAGGGAAGCTCTACTTTTTCATGGAACTGCTTAGCTTCGATAGCAAGTTCTGTTGCGGTAGTGTGTAGGTGACTTTCCTCTTTTAGTTCTTCCATGATATCCTCTTTCTCTTCTTCTGTAACGGTAGTTCCTATGACATGGTTTTCTTTGTTGGGGTTGACCGATCAGATTACTACCAGCAACATTTTTTCGTGTATGGTTGTGTATCTCCAGTTGATTGTGGGTTCATATGTCGCCAGCCAGGGATATCCGAGTACTAAATCCTCGTTTCCTAGGTCGGTGACTAGGAAGCGCATTTTTTGTCATTGCTGGTTAGTTTGGACGTCGAGGTCTACAAAGTGGGTGATACTGCCCGCTTTGTTTTCCGTATTGTCTATGTTCCATATCTTCCTCAGATGTTCCAACATTTGTAATCCGAGGCCCATTCTTTTGGCAAATGAAGGGCATATGAAATTATCCATTGCCCCCGAATCTACTAATGTTCTGATGTCGGCCATAGCGTAACTTGTGCAAATCGAGACTGGAATTTGAAGAGATCGATAGCAACTCATGATTACAGAGTTACAATTGACTGCCCTCACCCAGGCCAATGGGTTCAGGTGTTCTGAAAACCCTCCTTTCCCCACATTTCTTGGAGGATGAGGTCCTTTACGTCGTCTGTCTCCCCTGCCACTCCGGCCAACCAATCCTTCGCCCTTTGCTGCGGGGGTGCCGTATTGGCCGCTCAGGCCTGTGCCGGGGGTTCTTCCTGTGTATAGTAGTCGGTTTCGGTCATCCAACTAGTGGTTGCTCTTCTGTGTGGCTGTGGGCAGTTTCGTGAGAAATGTCTGGTCTGGTTACAGTTGTAACAGATGACTGTCCTCATATCTCGAGGTGGAGGTCCTCCTCCTCGTCCGTATCCTCCTCGTTGGGGCCTTGGGATAAAGGGTCTGTTGGCGTCTCCTACCTCCGCTACTCTCACATGTGTTCTATCCGCCGAGGTGTCCATTGCGTTTGGATCATATCTGGGTGGTGGTGGTCCTCGCGGTGTGATGAACAGCATAGGTGGAGATGCATACTCACAGTGAATCAAGAAGTACTGTGGTGAGATATGTGAGGCACAGGGAAGCAGAGATCTTGCAGAGTAAGCTCAGAGATGTCTGATAGCACAGAGTGAGAACTGGGTGGTATTACAAGAGTAGGAAACATACCTGATAGCACAGAGTGAGAACTGGGGCTATCAGGGCGTACATGGTACACTACTTATACAGTCTAGAGACAATGACACACTTGTTGAGCGGGCAGCACTAACAGCACGAGAGAGATAGCAAAAAGCTAAGGACAAACAAGTAACTTCAGAGATAGAAGGAACTCTGAAGTGTGAAGGCGAAAACAGCAGTCCTTATATACAGGACGCTTAGCTAATAATGGTCTGTGTGCACTGGTGATCCAAACAAAATACACCTGGTCTGTGCGCCAGAGGGAGAAATGCCATTGGAGGGCAAAGAAAAATAGAGCCGCCTAAAGTGGTTAAGTCCAGTATCTTAATAATAAGAACAATAAGAACCTAATAAGGATCTAAACAATAAAGATAAACAATAACCGGTCCGTGCAAGTCCGGAAGTCCAAATCTAACCATAAGGGTCAGATACCATATAAGGAAGGGAATGACTCAATCATATCCCACGAGACATGTGACTTAATCAGTCGCGTCTCAACAGCACTTGTATAATAAGGGCGTTATACAATAGACAGAAAACAATAAGACCCGGAACAATGAGTGGGTCAGAACAAAGGTGTAACGTCTACCATGGACGTTGGCCTGACTTAGGTGTCGGTATAACGTGGGTTCCCTTCGGGGTGAAATCGGTGGTTGTCGGGACTGTCGGGAAATACTGCGGGGTGCCTCTGATAGGCTCCGAGGTGGTCACGGTAAGTATAGAGAGGAAGGTCGAGAGGGACATTGGGTGGAGGTGCAGGGACTTTACAAATATACCTCCAGTGGGGGTTGTCGACGATGTAGTAACACTTGTACGGGCGAGCGACTCGAGAGTTGAGATATTCGAAGACGAGATGACACGTGGTTTCAGGCGGGTAGGTCACAGTCGGCGTATCCACCATTCACAAGGGAACTGGGGAGTAAGGTCACGGGGATCCCTCTTGGTCTCAAAGGGATATGCTGGAGCTAGTACACTTAGAAGTCGCTGCGGACTCCTAGCACAAGAGATGAGACAGGAAGTGGTATTTGAAGAAGACCAAGATGGGGATCCTGGTCCGTACTACTACAAGCTTAAATACATGTAAGGGAGTTAGTTCCAACTCCACTCGAACTTGTACATAGCCAATAGCGTATCCTAAGAATAGAATGCGCAGTCGTAATCGTAATCCGGAACATGTACAACAATAGAGACATCAGTCAGCAGCATAATCCACATCTCATACAACAATAGCGAAACATCAGTCAGCCAAACACGAGGTCGTAAGATCCAAAGTCCATGACGTATTACTGCCGACATACCGAGTCACCACAAATATGTCAGAGTCCGAAACTGGGCCGAGGCAGTCCAAAACCGAAACATAACATCACCCCCTTTTCAGGATCAAGCCCCAGCTTGACCGCGCATGACCGCGAGGGGATTTGTACCGAGGGATCGCATGTGACGGATTACCTCTATTTCCTTGGCATCCTCCTCTGCTCGAGGGCCGCGATGAAGTGAGGACCGCTCATTCTCGATGCGGTTGATCGCATGTGTGTGCTGGAGTCGGGCTACGCACCGGTTCCTCTCGATCTCTACACGCTCCAACTTCATCTGCTCCGCCGCTACCCGATGTTGCTGAGCGCGCCATCCAAGAGTCATGCACCGGTAGCAGTGTACCTCGGCCACGAGAGTGGCGTCCTTCATGTGGAGGAGGGCTTGGTTGACCGAGTCAACTAGTCCTGCATCGGAGAGCAGGAACGTGAGGTCGTCATCAGTGTAAGGAGGGGAAGCGGACTGTTGGTCGTAGTAGGGGACGGCGTGAACGGGTTTGCCGTATTGTTGATTGCTTCCACTTCTGAAAGCCAGGACGAAGGGGTCGGCAGTGAGGATGAGCTGAGTATACTGGGCGGGCCAAAGACATTCTTGAGCATCTCGAATCTGGAAGGGAATGTAATGTACTCCCCAGTTGAACTGATACCCCCTGGGAGGGGGGGTCTCCGGCCAATCCTCGGCTTCCGACATATGTTCCTCTTCTTGATCGCGACGAAGTGCGGATTGAGGTGGCACTGGTAGTGTGAGAGCTTTCCCGGTGGGTCCGCATAGCGGGGGGGTTTCCAAGTGTGTCGTGGTGAGATGGGTGGCGTAACGTAGATATGGATGCGTCTCGAGGTGCTCGGCTGGGTCGTACGGATCCCCGCCCTCGTCGGGCCCCGGTGGGGATGCTGGGCGGCTGGGTACATACCCTTGTTCGTCGCCCGCTGGAGTAGGCGCTCTGGTCGGGACGTAGTTGCTTCCGAGTCGATTGGGCTGGTTGGTCTCGGAATAAAGAGTGGGGGACGGCGAAGGAACTCAGGATGATGTGGAGGAAGGAGGACGATCTCCTCGCTGGTGAAGGGCGAGGGTAGACGACAGGGGTGACGATGGCGTGGACTGTACTCGGTAAGGTGCGGATAACTCGGTGTTGACGACATAGCGGAAGTTGACTGGGGAAGAGGGCCTCATAAGTGGGGAGAGAAGTGGAAGAAGGAGATGGGGATGTCTCTTGGGATTTCCCTGTGCTTATATGTGTTTCTCGAGCGGGGTTAGAATTTTTGAACTTCCGGATTGCATCATCTGCGAATACCTCATCCTTATCGACCCACTGGTTGTCCGAGTCTGGGTAGCCCTTCCATTTGACCAAATACTGCAACTTGCAACTTCTGCCGAACCGCTGAGAGTCCAGAATCTTCTCGACCTCGTATTCTTCTTTGCCACCTACTAGATCCGGCGGTGGGCACTGATAGTTGGGTCCGTGCATGGGTGTTTCACGATAGGGCGTGAGGAGGTCCACATGGAACACTGGGTGGATCTGCCATTGCGTGGGAAGTTCTAAGCGATAATTGACTGCGGACATCACCTGGACAATCTTAAACAGGCCGTGGCGTCTAGCCGCTAGTTTTGCTGTTGGCTGATGCATACGTAGGTGGTGTCCTTCCAGCCATACTTGATCCCCAATCTGGAACTTGGGCGTATCTTTGGCCTTGATCCACCCCTGCTGCGCTTTGATCATCAATGACTGTGCGCGCTGGCGGAGTTCTTTGAACTGTTTGACCCTGAGTGCCACTTGCGGAATTGGCAATGGTCTATCAGTCCAATCGGCACGAGGATTGTATCCCATAAGGAGCTGGAATGGGGATTCTTTAGTGGTCTCACTGGGCCAATTGTTGTGCGTGAACTCAGCCATGGGGAGATAGTGGATCCAGTCGTCTTGTCTTTCGTTGACCCAAAATCGTAGGTATTGTTCTAACCACTGATTGGTACGTTCTGACTGTCCATCTGTGCGTGGGTGATAGGCCGTCGAAATGTTTTGCTCTATGCCGAAAATTTTGCATAGCTCTCGTGTGAATCTCGATGTGAATCGTGGGTCTCTGTTACTGATTATCTTGCCAGGTAATCCAAATCGGGGGAAGATGTGTTTTATGTACAGAGCGGCGGTTCCTTCGGCTGATATCTCTTCTTGGCAAGGGATGAATAGGGACATCTTCGTGCAATCATGGTCCGTTATCGTGAGGATCGTGTCGCAGTCCTGTGCCACAGGGAGTTTAGTGATGAAGTCAAGGGCGATAGTTTCGAACGGCATAGCTTCCGGTTTAGGGAAAATTGGGTGCAGTGGCGCTTTGATTGCCCTGGTGTTGACTTTGATTCTTTGGCAGTCGGCGCAACCTTTGACGTAGTCCATGACTTCTTGGCGCAGTCCAGGCCACCAGTAGTATCGTTCCACAAGTTTGATGGTGTGGCTGATTCCAGGGTGTCCGTATACCGGAGGGTCATGGTGTGTCTTGATGATTTCGCGTTTTTCGTGGAGGCCCCCGGTAACTGCGCATCTTCTGTCCTTGTACCATGTGCCTTCGATCATTTTGAGACCATGTGGGTCTACCCATGGGCGTATCTTGTCAGCGTCTTGTGCGTATATTGGGTTGATCTTTTCCATTTCTTGTACTGATATGGTGGCGTTGATTCGGGGTGGATCTTCGGTGGTGTCTAGTGATGTCGCCCTGACGAAGACTTCATCTGGTAATACCGTAACGTGTTCGTTGTCGCTTTCTCCTTGGTCGTAGTCTGGGCATCTAGATAAGGCGTCGGCTCTTCCATTTGCCATTCCCTTAATATGGTGAATCTTGATGTCATACTCAGAGAGTTCAAGTACTTCCCGGGCTACTCGGCGGCTTATCTTTTGCGGGGAGCACCAGTATTGTAGGTTCATGTGGTCCGAGAATACTTTGATCTTGTGTGAAGATCCTGCTAGGTAGTGGCGCCAGTTTCGAAGTGCCTTGACAATTGCCAAAAGTTCTAGGTCGTAGATGTCGTAATTTCTTTCTGCTGCGCTGAGGGTGTTCGAGTAGTAGGCGATAGGGTGTCTTTTACCGTCTTCTTTGCGTTGGAGTAATACTGCTCCTACGGCAAAGCCTGAGGCATCCACTTCTAGCTCGAATTGATCTTCTAGTTTGGCGTGTGCGAGTACCGGTTCCTCTGTGACAAGTTTCTTAATTTTGTCGAATGCTTCTTGTTCTGTGATCGTCCATGTCCATTCGGTGTCTTTGCGTGTGAGTTTGTTGAGAGGTCGTGTGTGTGTGGCAAAATTTCGAATGAAAGCGCGGTAGAAGTTGCAGATGCCTAGGAATGATCACACCTGTTTGACGTTTTTAGGGGTGGGCCAGTCTTTGATGCCAGATATTTTGACAGGGTCCATATGAGTCACCCCCTTTTCAATGATTACCCCCAGGTAATCAATGCTAGGGGTGTGGAAGATGCACTTTTCCGGTTTGAGGAAGAGGTCGTTCTGTTCCAGTAGGTCCAATACGTCGTGTACCGTGTTGATGTGTGCCTGTTCGTTGGATCGTGTAGCGATGCCAATGTCGTCCATATATACCCTGATGACCGTCCCTTTTGTCTCGTGATAGGCGATAAGGTCTTTACAGATTTCATTCATCATCGTTTGGAAGGTTGCCGGGGAATTCGTTAGTCCAAAGAACATTACCGTGGGTTTGAAGAGTCCATAGCGTGTTTTGAACGCTGCTTTTTCCTGGTCTCCCTCCTTGATACGCACGTTGTTATACCCCCAGCAAATGTCAAGCTTGGTGAATATGAACGCTCCGCTGAGATCGGCGATGAGTTCGGGTATGAGTGGGAGAGGGTATTGGTTGCGTATAGTCCATTTGTTGATGTTTCGATAGTCCTGTACTGGGCATAGTTTTCCGTCCTTCTTTTTGATAAAAAAGAATGATGATGCGTACGGGGATTTGGAGGGTCTGATGTATCCTTTTGCCAACTGTTTGTCAATCCATTCTTTCAACGCTTTGTCTTCTGCTTGACTCATTGGGTAAACTTTGCAGTCAATGGTGTCTGGGGCGTTGGGTTTGAACTCGATGGCGTGGTCCCATGGTTTGGAAAGGGGAAAGCAGTGAGATTCTTCCTTGCTGAAGATTTTGACGTGTCGTTGATATTCTTCCGGAACTGCCTTTTTCTCCGTGTACTGCTGGGCTTCGATAGCTAATTCTGTGGACGTAGTAGCTTGGAGTCGCGTTGCTTCCGGGTCGCATTCTTGTTGTAGTTCTTCTTCAACGCATAGTTTGTTGGGTATCCCCAATATTTTCTGGAGCACAAGTCGGGCAATGACTGGGTCTATACATGCTTTGGTAGGATTGATGGTGCGAAGTACGACAGGGTACTCAGCTTCATTTAGTGTAGCGGAGGCCCATTGGATGTCTGGCTGGAACGTGGCCAGCCAGGGATATCCCAGAATGAGATCTTCTCCTCCTATGTCGGTGATGAGGAATCTCATGTCCTTCTTGACCCCTTTGGTTTCGACTTCAAGATCCATGCAGTGGGTGATTTTGCCCCCTTTGTTGTGCGTGCCGTCAATATTCCAGATCTTTCGGTGACGGTCTAGTTCCTTGAGGCCTAGCCTCATTCTTCTTGCGAAATCCGGATGGATGAAGTTGTTAGTGGCTCCGGAGTCCACTAATGCTCGTTTGTCGGCCATGGTGTAACTTGCGCACAATGAAACTGGAACATGCATAGATTGATAGTGCGTTATGAATACAGAATTACACCGTAATGCCCTCACCCAGGCCGTCAGGTTCAGGCGCTTTGAAAATCCTCTCGCCCCATTAGGTCCTGGACTACCAGGTCCCTGGCTTCTTCATCAAGGTTTCAAACTCCGTTTATCCAGCTGGTCGCCTGTTCTTGCGGCGTCTCAGTGGTGGCATGGGCGCCACAGCTACTGCCGTCGTCTTCAAATTGGATCAGAGGTTCTTCTTGGACGCTTTGGACTTCCTCGATGAATGTGCCACGTCCTTGGCAAGGTTGCCAGTTCTGGTTGGTGTGTGGGCGGTGTGGTTGGAGACAGTTGCAGGACATGTGGCCAAGCTCCCCACAGTTGTAGCAGGTGATGTTCTTCATGTCTACGATCCCTCTTCCTTGGGGGCGTCCTCCCTGAGGGGTGTATGGAGGTTTGTTGTAGTCTATTTCCTCTGATCCTGCGAGGCGAGCATGAATTCTTCCCGGAGTGGTGTCCATTGCTTCCGGGTGGTTTCGGAATGCTTGCCATCCTTGTCTGGGTTGCTGTGGGCGGTTTGGAGCATTGAACGTCCTTAGAGAGGTGTTGCCCTGCTTACCAGGTCCCGGGGGTTTACGTCCCCCCAAACGCATCTGCAAGTGCATCCATTTGCGCTGTTGTTTGAGTACTGCTACCTTCCATTGGGCGTAAGTGTTTGGGCTGTGGAAGTTGTACACGTTCTTGTATAGCTCCACAGGGAGCCCGCTGGTGAACTTGTTGAGGACGAGTGAATCGTCAAATCTGTACCCTGCTTCTCGCACCGCCTTCTCGAATTTGGCGATGTAGGAGTCAATGTCTTGTCCCTCCATTCTGAACCCCTTTTGGAGGTCCTGCTGTGCACGTTCTCTCTCGAGGGTGTCAGCGAAGGTGTTGCGGAATCCGAGTTCGATTGCTTCCCAGATCCACTTGTCGTACGGCCCATGTTTGGCCTTATACACCTTGATCCATTTGGTGGTGGACAAGACCCACTCGTTGACGTGTTCTCCCTGGATGTAGGTCAGGAAAATTAATGCTTTTCGATAGGGGAGGGTGAACGCAGGATTGTTGTAGTTGGTTTCAACAAAGAGTTCCAATTGGGTGAGGAACTGTTGGACTTTGGTGCGATCTCTGGTGAATACCAGCGGTTCTCTGCCCATGAACTTCTCGGGTTTGGTCCCGCTGGAGACGTTTGGTCCTGTAAAGAGGGGTCCTCCTGGGTCTCCCCCTCCACCATCTCCTCCTCCTCCGCTGTCTCCTCCTGGCGATGGTCCTTCTCCACGACTGATGCGCGTGGGTTCCTGGAATGTGGTGGGTTGCTCGGTGATTGTGGTAGTCATGTCTGTGGGAATGGACTCAGCTATCAATCCCAACTGGATTTCTTCTTCTTTGGCTTGGGCTTTGAGGATATGGATTTCCTCCGGATTACTGGCGAGTGATGGGGAAGGTGCGGGTGTCTTGGGCGTAGGTGATCGGATGGGTTCTTCTTCTTGTCCGTCGAGAGGGCCCCACTGGTCTCTTGTGGTTACTTCACTTTGGAGTATGTCGAGGTGGAGACTTGAGCCTGCGGGTCTGACAACTTGCAATTTATAGTGGAGTGCGTCCCACTTGAGTTCGGTCCAACAGGTGTGTTCGAAGTTGAACTCTACTGGAATAAGCCCTGTAGTACCGTCTTTACAGGTGTAAGAGACAACGTAGCCTGGGTCTCCTTGTTCGGTTTGCCAAAATGCTCCTTTGAGGTATTGCTTGGGGACATTGCGTTCCCCTCTTCTGTCAATATGATACAATCTGAATGGGATCCAAAGATCTCGAGTTGTTACTGCTGTGGAAGCCACATTGAAGGATCTTGGTCTTAATGTAACGTCTACCATGGACGTTGGCCTGACTTAGGTGTCGGTATAACGTGGGTTCCCTTCAGGGTGAAATCGGTGGTTGTCGGGACTGTCGGGAAATACTGTGGGGTGCCTCTGATAGGCTCCGAGGTGGTCGCGGTAAGTATAGAGAGGAAGGTTGAGAGGGACATTGGGTGGAGGTGCAGGGACTTTACAAATATACCTCCAGTGGGGGTTGTCGACGATGTAGTAACACTTGTACGGGCGAGCGACTCGAGAGTTGAGATATTCAAAGATGAGATGACACGTGGTTTCAGGCGGGTAGGTCACAGTTGGTGTATCCACCATTCACAAGGGAACTGGGGAGTAAGGTCACAGGGATCCCTCTTGGTCTCGAAGGGATATGCTGGAGCTAGTACACTTAGAAGTCGCTGCAGACTCCTAGCACAAGAGATGAGACAGGAAGTGGTATTTGAAGAAGACCAAGATGGGGATCCTGGTCCGTACTACTATGAGCTTAAATACATGTAAGGAAGTTAGTTCCAACTCCGCTCGAACTTGTATATAGCCAATAGCGTATCCTAAGAATAGAATGCACAGTCGTAATCGTAATCCGGAACATGTACAACAATAGAGACATCAGTCAGCAGCATAATCCACATCTCATACAACAATAGCAAAACATCAGTCAGCCAAACACGAGGTCGTAAGATCCGAAGTCCATGATGTATTACTGCCAACATACCGAGTCACCACGAATATGTCAGAGTCCGAAACTGGGCCGAGGCAGTCCGAAACCAAAACGTAACAAAAGGGAAGTACTTTAGACAATAAGTACAATAGAGAATCCAGAACAAAGATGATATCATAGTGACATCACAATAAAGATATAACAAAAGGATAGTCCAAAAGGATAGTACAATAACAAGTCCAGAGTAGTCCATGTGATGTCATTGTACAGTGATGTCATAGATAAAGTAAAGGTCCGAGATTGTGATGATCATACATCTAATCTACATGAATCCTGTGTATCTAATCTAAAGCAGTCCGTTATCTGCGTGTCCATAGAGCCGCTAAGTGCGCACAGGTCACTTATCAACATCTCCCCGTGATCAGCAATCTGGGACTAGCACAAGCCCATGTCAACGTTGTGTTGGTGGAGCAGGGTGCGAGCAAGTGACTTGGTGAAGCCATCTGCAACCATTTCCAGTGTAGGGGTTCTGATTAGAGCGATGGTGCCCTTTTCAATGTACTCCCTAATGACATGGTGCCGTATTGCAATGTGCTTGGATCGCCTCCCAGTGACAGGGTTCAAGGCCAAGTCAATGGCACCCTTGTTGTCACCATGTAGTGGGATGGGGTCGTCGACCTCGTACCCAAGTTCCTTAAGGAAGCTCTGATACCAAGCGGCTTGATTGGCCACGTCGGTCATAGCCATGTATTCCACCTCTGTAGTGTTTTGAGCTACTGTCTTTTGCTTGCGCGAAGACCAGCTTATTGCACCATTGGCTAAAAGGAACACATAACCCAAAGTGGAGTGTCTGTCGTCAACCTGGTCACCCAGGGAAGAGTCACTATAGCCATGAAGGCCATCTCCACTGGCGCCATCATAGACAATGCACATGTCCACAGTTCCTGCTAGGTAGGAAAGGACATACTGCACTAGTCGTAGATGTTGGGTGGAAGGGTTTGCTGCATACTGTGCCAAACATGATACAGCAAAGGCAATGTCAGGTCTAGTGCCAATCTGAACATACAGCAGACTACCAATTAGTGACTGGTAGTGCGTAATGTCTGAGGCAGTGGCCTGGCCAGTATATTTAATAAGGTGCTCTTCAGCACCAGCGGGTAGGGGTGTGTTGTGTGGAGTGGCATCAGTCATGCCAAAGCGTTCAAGGACATCCTTGATATAGCCAGACTGGTCTATTTCAATGCGTCTGAGGGAGCGGTTGTGCACAATACGCATGCCTAGATATGATTCTATCTCCCCGAGATCTGTCATTTCATAGCGTTCAGAGAGGTCTGACTTTAAACGCTTGATGTTCTCCAGTGAAGCACCCAAGATAGTGAGGTCGTCAACGTAAATGATAACAAAGAGTGGACCATCCCCCTCTCGTTGAGGCATCATATAAACGCCTGCATCGGCGAACGTCTGCTTAAAGCCTAGTGGAATGAGCACTCCATGAAATTGCAAGTTCCATGCGCGGGAGGCTTGTTTGAGACCATATATCGCCTTAACTAGGTGACACACCTTCGTCTCGGAGCCAGTGACAGTAAAACCTTGTGGTTGCTCCATGTAAATCTCCTCATCAAGCATGCCATTGAGAAAAGCAGACTTGACATCCATCTGATGGATGTGCCAGTCCTCCAGTGCGGCCAACGCCAGAAGTAATTGTAGCGACTCAAATCGTGCGACAGGGGAGAAGGTTTCATCAAAGTCTATGCCAGGGATCTGCGTAAATCCCTTAGCCACCAGGCGAGCTCTGTAGCAGCCATCCACCTTGAGTTTGAAGACCCATTTGGATTTTACTGCCTTGCGATTAGGTGGGAGATCCATTAACTCCCATGTGCCATTCTTGGCAAGTGCGTCCATCTCATATTGGCATGCCTCAGTCCACCTGTCTGCATCCACAGACCGCATGGCCTCTGCATAGGTTGCAGGGTCTCTGCCAACATAAGCTGCAGCTAACAGCTCCGCATATCCCAGCCTTCTGCTGCGCTGTGCCACATTATCTGCCATGAAGTAGCGGGGATTGGGCACAGGAACACGAGCAG
Organism: Lactarius vividus; assembly: GCA_021527035.1. Classification (NCBI taxonomy): domain Eukaryota; kingdom Fungi; phylum Basidiomycota; class Agaricomycetes; order Russulales; family Russulaceae; genus Lactarius; species Lactarius vividus. The sequence continues at coordinate 8,225 of JAKELG010000193.1, read as the reverse complement.
AGCGTCGTGGTGCATTGTCCATTTCACGCAACAGCTGACTACGCTGTGCATGGTCCTCAAAACCTCCAGGCATATCTGGTGAAGGTGGAGGAGGAACATGGCGCATAATGCGCGTTGCACTTTCACATGGGGGTGGAGAAGTGGGAGTGGTGTGCTCCTGCTTAGGGGTGGTGGGCAGAGTGGGTGGTGCAGGTGGTGGTGGTGTGTGGGGACGCTCTGGTTTAGGGTCTAGAATATCTTCAACATCCTCCTCCTCACTACTGTTAGAGTGTGCAGGGGAGGGTGCTCGCTGTGGTGGTGGTGCCAGCGGGTTAGGCGCGGCGTTCACTGGTGTGTAGACATGTGGGGCTATGCTGTTAGGCGCAGAAGGTGTTTGTACAGGGTGTGTCTCAGTACCCTGCAGGGAAGGAAAACTACTCTCATTGAATGTCACATCCCTGGACAGACGAACAGAGTGGGTTTGTCGGTCCCAAAGCCGATAGCCCTTTGATTCAGGCTCAAACCCAATAAGCATGACCTCAATGGCCTTCGCATCTAATTTGCGCCGCTTATCAGCAGGTACATGCATGTACCCCTTGCATCCAACGACGCAAAGATGTGAGACATCAGGCACTTTGCCAGAGTGCCAGAGCTCATATGGTGTGTGCCACTTGAGTGTACGGGTGGGAGAGCGGTTGTAGATGTGTACCACAGCATTAAAAGCATGCTCCCAGAAGCCTTTAGACAGACCAGCAGTGTGCATCATAGCTGCTGCCTTATCCATAATGGTGCGGTTAAACCGCTCAGCTTTCCCGTTTGACTGTGGTGAACCTGGCATCGTAAGGTGATGCTCTATCCCTCTCTGCTTGAGAATGTCCTGTACTTGGCTCACCATGTACTCGCCTCCGCGGTCAGAGTGGAGTGCACGCAGTTTGTGTGATGTCTGGGTTTCACCCCAAGACAGGTACATTTGCAGCGCTCTCACAAGCTGATCCTTCGACTTAATGAAGTACACCACTGCATGCTTGGAGTGGTCGTCTATGAAGGTGGCGGTGTACAAGGAGCCTTGTAGGGACTGAGTTTGCATTGGACCAGCTAGGTCACTGTGTACAACCTCAAATATATGTGTTGTCCTTTTGGTAGAGGACGGAGAGAAGGGCTGGCGAGTGGATTTACCCAACTCGCACCCACGACACACAGTAGAGTGTGTGGTAGAGCCATCAATGTCCATGCCAGTAGTGGCAGAGGGACCATGTGCCTTAAGTGCAGCAGGGGAGAGGTGTCCCATGCGCTGGTGCCAGATGTCAAGAGTGGTGGCAGCACCTTTTACCTGTGTATTGAGGCCAATGCTTGAAGTGTCCAACCAGTACAGGTTGTCCTCCAAGTAGCCTAGAGCTACACACTTTTTATTGACAGAAATTTTAAATGAGCCACTGTCAAAGGTCACTTCCGCACCCTTTTGTCCTAGAGCATGCGTCGACAAGAAGCGTGTCTTCACCTGTGGTAGGTGTAGCACATTGGAGAGGGTGATGGGAATGCCTTGGCTCATAGTGAAGACGACGGAGCCTACACCAACTTGGTCAATTGTGGACTTATCTCCCAGGCGCACAGCGCCTTTACATGGGGAGTAGTCCTTGAAGTCGGACCAATGTGGTGTGATGTGGTGTGTCGCACCACTTTCCATCATCCAATGCACACACGAGGCAGCATACAAGGCAACACCAATTGATTCCACGGCCCAGTCTATGGTGGGGCCAGTAATCTCCTTAATGGAGGCGGTAGTAGGTACTAGTACATGACTATTGGCAGCCTTGTTGCCTGTGTCCTTCAACTTTCCAGCCACTTCATCCTTCTTCCTCTGCCTGCAGTCAGGCTTGATATGCCCCTTCTTCTGACAGTAGTGGCATGTAAGTTGAGAGTGGTCCTTCTTCTTACGATTGCCACCAGATGGTTTAATGGGGGCAGCCTTGTTCAGGGAGGAGCCAGAGGGGCCAGACTGGCGTGCTTCCTCAGATACTATGCGCGCAATTATTTCAGCGTGCTTTAGTTTAGAGGGAGTGCCAGTGGCAAGGATGGTAGATGCCAATACCTCATAGGAGGGTGGCAGAGCATGGAGGAGAATGAGACAGAATTGAGTGTCAGTGACACCCATTTGCACATTGGAGAGGGTGACTCTCAGCTCATTGAGCTTGGCTAGTTGAGAGGTCATGGGGGAGGAGTCGTCTAGCCGGGCTTGTGTTAACTGGATCCATAAATTGAAGATGGTGGTGCTGCCTGAAGCACCGCCATACACTTCCTTCAGCTTAATCCACTTCGATTTGAAGGTGGGGTGAGTGGTTTTGTCGGCAACTAGGGAGTAGACATCAGGCTTGAGGTATAGGCAGAGGTACGCCTTTGCCCAACGCTGGACAGAGTCCCATTCCGAAGTTGTGACTCCTACAGGGGCAGAGTTGAGGAGGAACACATCCTCTGCCTCATGCAGAGTGAGGATGGCCTCCAGAGTGCCGGACCACTCGTTCCAGTTAGAGCCATCAAACTGGGAGAGGTGGATGCCAGAGGGCATGCCAAAGGTCGTATTGTACGCATTTGAGATGCGCGCAGAGGTTGTAGATCCAGAAGTAGGGGGCAAGGTTGCCGCCGCTACTGTGGCCCCAGTCCCAGTGACAGTGGCAGTGCCATGGGTGGGCGAGTTTGAACGTGTGGAAGACATAGGGATGGTTTATCTATCGCCGAGGAGCAGTCAGCAATAGTGCTTTTAACAGTGCAAGATGTGGTAGGGGAAGCTACTCCAGTCTGTGATTCTGTATGGCCAGAACGCTAGCGCGTCCTGCCTCCACATTACATGCCAGTGTTACAAGGGCTAGGCCCAGGATGGAGAGCCTCTTCGCCATACTAGGAGCCAGCTGCCAGCCAGGATGTGTCTAAGACACGGCTCACTAGAGTGCACCAGAGGGGATAGTGGAGTGGTATCTTTCAGAGCCCAAGGCTGTCTACCTCAGCCTTCTTGGCCTATTGGTTGCCTCATCGCCACAAGTGGCTTTACTGCATCCTTTCCCATTGCCGCTACAAGGCAGGGGTCTGGTTGCAGAACACCATAAGGTGAACACCCCCCAGAGTCTGAACCAGGTTTTACACTCCCATGGTGAGGAGATCCTGCACCCAGTGTGGAGCACCAGAGACAGCTGGCGCTAAGCTCCACAATACACAGCCCAGTGGGCCATGCACACCTGGATATGGATTAAGGGGCTACCAGATCCAATCTCCTTGCGCATAGCACAGGGGTTAGGAATACAGTAGGGATAAAAGTAGGACTACTGGGCAATGTATAGTAGTGGAGGGGCCTCACCAACAGGCACCTGACGCCTCAGGGCACTGTGGCTTGGGCAAGGAGGGTGAGTCCCCAGACAGACCTTAACTCAGCTTGTGCCTGCAATGACACAGAGGCCAGTCAAGTGGAGTAGTGGGCGCAGGGCCCATAACCTGATGAACAGCATAGGTGGAGACGCATACTCACAGTGAATCAAGAAGTACTGTGGTGAGATATGTGAGGCACAGGGAGGCAGAGATCTTGCAGAGTAAGCTCAGAGATGTCTGATAGCACAGAGTGAGAACTGGGGCTATCAGGGCGTACATGGTACACTACTTATACAGTCTAGAGACAATGACACACTTGTATAATAAGGGCATTATACAATAGACAGAAAACAATAAGACCCGGAACAATGAGTGGGTCAGAACAAAGGGAAGTACTTTAGACAATAAGTACAATAGAGAATCCAGAACAAAGATGATATCATAGTGACATCACAATAAAGATATAACAAAAGGATAGTCCAAAAGCGTAGTACAATAACAAGTCCAGAGTAGTCCATGTGATGTCATTGTACAGTGATGTCATAGATAAAGTAAAGGTCTGAGATTGTGATGATCATACATCTAATCTACATGAATCCTGTGTATCTAATCTAAAGCAGTCCATTATCTGCATGTCCATAGAGCTGCTAAGTGCACACAGGTCACTTATCAACACGGTGGTCCCCAATTGGGAGGCTGTAGTCTCCAGCAGGGTTGTGCGGATGATGGAGGTGTTTTGCTTTTGAAGTTGTCAAGACGTGCCTTCATGTGGATGTACTGCTTTTGTCAGCGTAAGGCGCACCTCTTCCAGTCCTCAAAGGTGTGGGGTTCGTCCAGCTTGTATACCTTCATGAACAACACTCATGGTAACCCCGCCGTGAATCGATCAATAGTTTGTTGGTCGTTTAGGTTGTAATGAGCTTTCCTTGCCAGCCGTTCAAACTGGACCATGTACACGTCAATGTCTTCTCCTGTCATTTTAATCCCTTTCTGGAGTTCGGCTTGGGCTTGTTCTTCTTCCAGAATGTTGGAAAATCGTTTGGCGAATTCCGTGGCAATGTGGTTCCACAAAGTTTGGGAGTATTGACTCACTCCTCTTCGCACTTCTCGGTTTAACCATTTGAGCATGGTCAGTGTCCATTCGCTGACGTTGACTCCTTTGACGTATCCTAAAAATAGGAGTGATCTTCGATATTCATTTTGCATGATGGGGGCATCCAGGTTCATTCCCCAGTAGATGTGCCATTGGGTTAGGAAGGCCTCGTATTTAGTACGGTCTCCATCGTATATGGTTGGAGGTTCACCTGACAGTCTGTCTGACCCATGTCCTCCACCTCCTCCTAGTCCGGGGGGGGGGTCCTCCTCCTGGAGGTCCCAGCGGTCCTTCTCCTCCGGGTGGTCTTCCTCCTCCTGGGAATCCTCCTCCTGGGAATCCTCCTCCTGTCGGTCCCTGTCCTGGGAACCCCCCTGGTAACCCACCAGGTGGTGGTGGTGGTCCCACTGGGGGGTCTGGTTGATCTGGGCCTATTGCTCTGAATAAGGCCGCGTCATCCGCAGTCATTCGGTGTCCTGTGGAGGGGTTTATGGGGTTGAGAATGGCTTCTGCTTCTTCCCTTATGCGTTGTACTTCTTCCATGGTTTGGACTTCTGTAGTCATGGGACTTCTAATGTGAATTTCTTCTGGGATGGTGATGTGTAACGACTCAGCTATATGGGCCAATAGGCTTGAATCGTCTCCCGTTGCTGGTCATACTTCGCTTTCTGTGGTGGTATGTTCTTCCACTAGTTCCTCATGGCTTGATTCCAAAGGTGCTTGCTCTCTTGGTTGTTCTTCCTCACTTTCGCTGCTGCTGTTGTCACTATCCCCATTGAGCGGTCCCCAGTCTTCTCCGTGAAGCTCTCTTGAGTCAATATCGCAGCGATAGTGTCTTCCTACTGGTCTGACAATGTCCCACCGGTTGTCCACTGGATTCCACGTAACTTCTGTCCAACAGAAGTTTGAATAGTTGAACTCAACTGGTCGATATCTGATGGCTTCCCCTGGGAAGTCAACAAAGTATCTGGTATCTCCTCTGTATTCTCTCCACCTTGCTGCACCTAGGAATCGTTGTGGTACTGATCTTTCTCCTCTTGTGTCAAGGCTATAGGGTCGGAAGTTTCTCCACTGTTCTCTTGTAGTGAATGCCACGTTTGGGGGATCTTGGTCTTAATGTAACGCTACCACGGCGTTAGTCCGACTTGGACTCGATAATGGCGCTCACGACTTAGCAACTTCAGGAGTAGTGTTTGTAGGTTTTGAGAATCCCTTGGAATACGACCAAGGCGACCCAAGGGGATTTAAGGATAAGGACCAAGGCGACGAAGACTTGGTGATGCAAAATGTTGACGACCTTAGACTTGAAGGTCAAGGGAAACAGAAGACTCAAAGCTTGAAGGCTCGACAAGTAGACGATAGAAAGTGGTATTTAGAAGAAGACCAAGATGGTGTATCTTGGTCTTTCCAGTCCACTATTTATACATATGAAGAGGCAGCTTTAAAGCTCCTCTGTGAGTCCGGTATCGTATAGTGTAAGTAGCTCGAACCCTACTATCGCTGTACTAGTAATGAGTAATACTAACAATCACATGCTAGTACTACTCATGCTGACTGATGCTGAAGTCCATGACTAATCTCTACTTACTACCGTAGTCACAACCATGTAGTAAGCGTCCACTCGTACCTCGTATTGTTCGTCCGTTACAGTCACTATACCCCCCCATCACCTCTTCCCACTCTTCATTCTGGCTTCCTTCATTCCATACTCTCAACCATGTCCATTCCCTCTGCTGCCGACGCCATCGCTCGTGTTGCCTCAAACATGGGACCAAAGAGCTCATCACTGCTCTTCAAAGCCTCATCCCCACCAAACACGCCCCCGACACCAGCAATACCACCAGCTGGTGGCTCGTCACCGAAGACGGGCAGCGGCTCAACACCGTGCCGCTCACAATGCCTGAAGTTGACAGGCTTTGTGCAGCTCTCTGTGACAGTGAGGAGTCCTCACCTCAACCTCTCCCAGTACAAGTGGAGCAGTGGGCCGAAGAAGAGCCCATTGGCCAGCAATGTTGTGGTGGCAAGATTGGAAGAGGGAGGAGAAGTGGAGGCAAGTAGCAGAGGCCTGGAAGTGGGAACAGCTTCAGAGGGCAACCGAACGGCAGTCGGAGATGATGAGGCAGCAGAAGGAAGGAGCGGTCAAATGCATGAGACAATACTGGAGCAGGCGAGAGGAAGCCTCCAGGACTACTACCCAGATGAGCACCTGCTCATTGTCACTGCCACTGATACTGATGACCCCTGCGAAACCCCATATGCGTGCGACACCACCGGGCGCCCGCTCTACCGAGGAGGAGTCTAAGCTGATGCTCCTCCCCTCTTCCCCCTGCTCCAACTCCGACACCGTGCCCTAGGGCCCCCTCCCTGTAACGTCTACCACGGATGTTTGTCTGACTTAGACGCTGTTGTAATGTGGGTTCCCTCTTGGATAGCGGTGATGATTATCGGGGGAGTCTGGGAAGACCGCGGGGTGTCGCTGATAGGCTCCGGTGGAGTCTCAGTACGTGTAAAGGGGGAGGTCAAGAGGTACTCCGGGAGGTGGACTGGGAACTTTACGAATGTACCTCCACTGAGGGTTGTCGACAATGTAATAGCAGTGAGTAGGGCGAGCGGTGCGAGCGTTGAGGTACTCGAAGACGAGATGGCACGTGGTGTCTGGAGGATACACTACGGTGGGTAAGTCTACCATCCACAAGGGAAGTGGAGACGGAGTCACGGGGATCCCCCTTGGTCACGAAGGGATATGCCGGAGCTAATTCACTTAGGGACACTGCGAGTCCCTAGCACAGAAGACGAGTAGAGAGTGGTATTTGAAGAAGACCAAGATGGGGATCCTGGTCCGTACTACTATGAGCTTAAATACATGTTAGGGAACCAGTTCTGGCTCCACTCGAACTTGTACGTAGCCAGTAGCGTAAGTAGCGTGATCTAACAATAGAATCCGCAGTCCTCGTCGTAATCCGAATCTCGTACAACAATAGAGAGCATCAGTCAGCATAGTAATCCGTATCACGTACAACAATGAAATGTATCAGTCATTCAAACACGAGGCGTTGAGATCCAAAGTCCATGACATATTACTCCTGACGTACCGAGTCATCACGAATGCGTCAGAGTCCACGACTGGGCCGGGCAGTCCGAGAACAGAACGTAACATCACCCCCTTTTCAGGATCAAGCCCCAGCTTGACCGCGCATGACGGCCAAGGGATTGGTGCCGACTTCGCGCAGTGCTCGGATCCGAGCTATCTCTTTGGCATCCTGTCTTGCTTTGGGTCTGCGATGAAGCAAGGCCCACACGTTCTCGATATGGTCAACCGCGTGAGCTCGTTGGAGTCGGGCGACACACCTGTTGCGCTCTATCTCGATCCTTTCCAACTTCATCTGCTCAGTGGCCAGGCGGTGTTGCTGCGCGCGCCAGCCCAACGTCATGCATCGGTAGCGGTGGACCTCCGCCATAAGGGTCGCGTCCTTCATGTGGAGGAGCGCCTGGTCGACCGAGTCGACTAATCCCGCGTCGGAGAGCAGGAACGTGAGGTTGTCGTCGGTGTAAGTGGGGGAAGAGGACTGCTCGTCGTAATAGGGGACAGCGTGGACTGGCTTCCCGTATTGCTGGTTGCATCCTGACCTGAAGGCCAGGACGAATGGATCGGCAGTGAGGATGAGCTGAGTATACCGGGCAGGCCAAAGTCGCTCCTGAGCGTCTCAAATCTGAAAGGGAATGTAATGTACTCCCCTGTTGAACTGATATCCCCAGGGAGGGGGTGTCTCCGGCCAATCTTCGGCCTCCTGCAGAGGTT
>JAKELG010000192.1:0-73798 GCA_021527035.1 Lactarius vividus | reverse complement strand
CACCCCGGGGAACCCACGTCACAACAGCGCCTAAGTCAGGCAACGTCCGTGGTAGACGTTACATTAAGACCAAGATCCTTCAACGTGGCTTCCGCAGTAACAACCCGCGACCTTTGGATTCCATTCCGACCGTATCACATCGACAGAGAGGGGAACGCAACGTCCCCAACAATACTCAAGAAGCCTTTTGGCAGAACAGAACAAGGAGACCCAGGCTACGTAGTCCTTTATACTTACAAGGACGGCAAAACCGGACTCATCCCGGTAGAATTCAACTTCGAACATACCTGTTGGACAGAACTCAAGTGGGACGCACTCCACTACAAACTACAAGTCGTCCGACCAGCCGGATCGAGCCTCAAAACTCGACATACTACAAAGCGAAGTCACCACTAGAGACCAGTGGAGCCCTATAGACGGACAAGAGGAAGAACCAGTTCGCTCCCCCACTCCCAAGACACCCGCACCATCCCCCTCATTGGGAAGCAACCCTGAGGAAATTCGAATCCTCGAAGCGCAAGCCGAAGAAGAAGAGGCACAGTTGGGATTATTAGCTGAGTCTATCCCCACAGACATGACCACTACCATCACCGAACAACCCGCCACATTTCAGGAACCCGCACGCATAAGTCGCGGAGAAGGACCACCGCCCGGAGGGCATGGGGGTGGAGGAGGAGGAGGAGGAGATGACGGAGGAGGAGACCCAGGAGGACCCCTGTTCACAGGACCTAACGTCTCCAGCGGAACTAAACCCGAGAAATTCATGGGTAAAGAACCGCTCGTTTTTACGGGCGACCGCACCAAAGTCCAACAATTCCTTACTCAATGGGAACTATTCGTGGAGACCAACTACGACAACCCTGCGTTCACTCTTCCCTATCGCAAAGCACTGATCTTCCTCACCTACATCCAAGGGGAGCACGTCAACGAATGGGTCCTATCCACCACCAAATGGGTCAAAGCCTATAAAGCCAAACACGGCCCATACGACAAATGGATCTGGGAAGCCATCGAACTCGGCTTCCGCAACACGTTCGCCGATACTCTCGAAAGGGAAAGGGCGCAACAAGAGCTCCAGAAAGGCTTCCGCATGGAAGGACAAGATATCGACTCATACGTCGCCAAGTTCGAAAAAGCGGTCCGAGAAGCGGGATACCGTTTCGATGACTCGCTCGTCCTGGATAAATTCACCAGCGGACTCCCGGTGGAATTATACAAGAACGCCTACAACTTCCACAGCCCGAACACATACGCACAATGGAAGGTAGCCGCGCTAGAACAGCAGCGCAAGTGGATGCATCTCCAGACGCGTTTGGGGGGACGTAAACCCCCGGGACCCAGTAAGCCGGGCAATACCTCTCTCAGAACTTTCAACGCTCCAAATCGTCCCCAGCAGCCACGCCAAGGATGGCAGGCATTCCGGAATCACCCGGACGCCATGGACACCACGCCAGGCAGAGTCCGCGCTCGACTAGCAGGTTCCGAAGAAATCGACTACGCCAAACCCCCGTACACTCAACAAGGAGGACGACCGAACCAAGGAATCATCGACAAGAAGAACCTTCTTTGCTACAACTGTGGCAAAGCAGGCCACTTCCAACGCGACTGTCGACAGCCCCACCGCCCGCGCAACAACGCGAACTGGCAACCGCGCCAAGGACGCGGGGCATTCATAGAAGAAGTTCAAAGCGTAGCTGAAGAACCCCTAATCCAGTTTGAGGATGACGGCGGCAGTAGCCGCGGCGCCCGCGCCACCACTGATACGCCACAAGAACGGGCGACCAGCTGGATAAACGGAGTTCGAAATCTCGACGACGAGGCCAGGGACCTGGTAGTTCGGGACTTGTTGGGGCGAGAGGATTTTCAAAGCGCCTAAACCCGACGGCCTGGGTGAGGGCATTACGGTGTAATTCTGTGTTCATAACGCGCTATCAATCTATGCATGTTCCAGTTTCATTGCGCGCAAGTTACGCCATGGCCGACAAACGAGCACTAGTGGATTCCGGAGCCACTAACAACTTCATACATCCGGAGTTTGTCAAACGAATGAGGCTAGGCCTCAAAGAACTAGACCGTCATCGAAAGATCTGGAACATTGACGGCACGCACAACAAAGGGGGTAAGATCACCCACTGCGTGGATCTGGAAGTACAAACCAAAGGAGTCAAAAAGGAAATGCGATTCCTGGTCACCGACGTAGGAGGAGAAGACATCATACTCGGTTACCCATGGTTGGCAACATTCCAACCCAACATCCAATGGGCCACGGCCACCCTAAACGAAGCTGAGTACCCAGTCGTCCTCCGCACCACCAATCCCACAAAACCTCGGATAGATCCCGTGATCGCCAGGCTCGTACTCGAAAAACTGTTAATGCCCAACAAACAGAAAATCGAGGCACAACTCAGCAGGGAATGCGACCTCGAAGAGACTCGTCTACGTGCAACAATGTCAACGGAAATGGCAATCGAGGCAAAGCAATATACGGAAGCAAAAACGGTACCGGAAGAATATCAAAGGCACGTCAAGATCTTCAGCGAAGAAGAATCGAACCGATTCCCATTGTCGAAACCATGGGATCACGCAATCGATTTCAAGCCAAACGCACCAGACACCATCGACTGCAAGGTCTACCCCATGAGCCAAGCAGAGGACGCGGCACTTAAAGAATGGATTGACGAACAACTGGCAAAAGGGTACATCAGACCCTCGAAATCCCCGTACGCATCATCATTCTTCTTCATCAAAAAGAAGGACGGAAAACTACGCCCCGTACAGGACTACCGGAACATCAACAACTGGACCATACGCAACCAATATCCTCTCCCACTCATCCCAGAACTCATTGCCGACCTAAGCGGAGCATTCATATTCACTAAATTGGATATCCGCTGGGGATACAACAACGTAAGGATCAAGGAAGGGGACCAGGAAAAAGCGGCGTTCAAAACGAAATACGGACTCTTCGAACCAACGGTAATGTTCTTCGGACTGACTAATTCCCCGGCGACCTTCCAAACCATGATGAACGAGATCTGCAAAGATCTTATCGCGTATCACGAGACAAAGGGGACGATCATCAGGGTATACATGGATGACATAGGCATAGCAACTCGATCAACGGAACAGGCACACATCGACGCGGTACACGACATACTGGACCTCTTAGAAGAAAACGACTTATTCCTCAAACCGGAAAAGTGCATCTTCCACGCCCCTAGCATCGATTACCTGGGGGTAATCATTGAAAAGGGGGTGACACGCATGGACCCCGTCAAAATTTCCGGCATCAAGGATTGGCCGACCCCCAAAAACGTCAAACAGGTGCGATCGTTCCTAGGTTTCTGCAACTTCTACCGCGCTTTCATTCGAAATTTTGCCACACATGCACGACCCCTCAACAAACTCACACGCAAAGACACCGAATGGACATGGACTACCGCGGAACAAGAAGCGTTCGACAAAATCAAGAAACTTGTCACGGAAGAACCGGTACTAGCACACGCGGAACTTAAAGACCAGTTCGAACTAGAGGTAGACGCTTCAGGATTCGCAATAGGAGCAGTACTACTCCAACGAAAAGAAGACGGCAAAAGACACCCTATAGCCTACTACTCCAACACCCTTAGCGCAGCAGAAAGAAACTACGACATCTACGACCTAGAATTGCTAGCAATCGTCAAAGCACTAAGGAACTGGCGACATTACCTAGCAGGATCCCCGCACAAGATCAAAGTGTTCTCAGATCACATGAACCTCCAATACTGGCGCTCCCCGCAAAAGATAAGCCGCCGAGTAGCCCGGGAAGTACTAGAACTCTCTGAGTATGACATCGAGATTCACCATATCAAAGGAACGGCAAATGGAAGAGCCGACGCCCTATCTAGACGCCCAGACTACGACCAGGGAGAAGGCGACAACGACCAGGTGACCGTACTACCAGACGAGATCTTCGTCAGGGCCGCAGCAATCGATACCACGGAAGACCCCCTTCGCATCAACGCCACCATCTCAGTACAAGAAATGGAGAAGGCGAACCCAATATACGCCCAGGATGAAGACAAACTTCGCCCCTGGACAGACCCACACGGATTGAAGAAAATCGAAGGAACCTGGTACAAAGACGGACGCCGAGTAGTCACGGGAGGACTCCTAGAGAAAAGGGAACTAATCAAGAACCATCACGACCCTCCGGTATACGGACACCCGGGAATTAGCCGAACGATCAAACTCGTGGAAAGATACTATTGGTGGCCAGGCCTCCGGAACGAGGTCATGGAATATGTCAAGGGCTGCGCTGACTGCCAGCGCATCAAAGTCAACACGAGGGCCATCAAAGCGCCACTACGCCCAATCTTCCCAAAACCCGAAGCTATGCCATTTGAAACTATCGCCCTTGACTTCATCACTAAACTTCCAGAAGCACAGGGCTGCGACACGATCCTCACGATAACGGATCATGACTGCACGAAAATGTCCCTTTTTATCCCATGTCAAGAAGAGATCTCAGCCGAAGGAACAGCCGCATTATATGTCAAACACGTGTTTCCCCGATTCGGACTCCCGGGCAAAATCATCAGTGACCGAGACCCCCGATTCGCCTCCAAATTCACACGAGAACTTTGCAAGATACTCGGCATTGAACAGAACATCTCCACAGCCTACCACCCGAGGACAGATGGACAATCAGAGCGCACAAATCAATGGCTGGAACAGTACTTGCAATTCTGGGTCAACGAACGACAGGACGACTGGATCCATTACCTTCCCATGGCTGAGTTCACGCACAATAACTGGCCCAGCGAAACCACTAAAGAATCCCCATTCCAGCTCCTCATGGGATACAATCCTCGTGCTGATTGGACCGACAGACCATCACCGATACCCCAAGTGGCGTTAAGGGTCAAACAGTTCAAGGAACTCCGCCAACACGCGCAGTCGCTGATGATCAAAGCGCAGCAGGGATGGATCAAGGCCAAAGATACGCCCAAATTCCAAATCGGAGATCAAGTGTGGCTCGAAGGACGCCACCTACGTACGCACCAGCCAACGGCAAAACTTGCGGCACGACGCCACGGCCCCTTTAAGGTTGCTCAGGTGATGTCCGCAGTCAATTATCGATTAGAACTTCCCACGCAGTGGCAGATACACCCAGTATTCCATGTGGACCTCCTGACGCCTTATCGCGAAACACTCACGCACGGGCCCAACTATCAGCGCCCACCGCCAGATTTGGTTAACGGCGAGGAAGAATACGAGGTCGAGAAGATTCTAGACTCTCGGCGGTTCGGCAGAAGTCGCAAACTTCAGTACCTGGTCAAATGGAAGGGATACCCCGACTCGGACAACCAGTGGATCGATAAGGATGACGTATTCGCAGACGACGCGATAAGGGAGTTCAAAAATTCCAACCCCGCTAGAGAAGCACATATAAGCGCAGGGAAACTCCAAGAGACGTCCCCATCCCCCTCTCTCACTCACTCATCCACTCATGCGCCCATCCTCTCCAGTCAACTTCCGCTATGTCGTCAACACCGAACTTTCGGCACCTTACCGAGTACAGTCCACGCCATCGTCACCCCTGTCGTCTACCCTCGCCCTTCACCAACGAGGAAGTCGTCCTCCTTCCCCCGGGACATCCCCAATTCCTTCGCCGACCCCCACTGTTTATTCCGAGAGCAACCAGCCCAGCCATCTCGGAGACAACTACGTCCCGACCAGAGCGCCCACTCCGGCGGGCAACGAACAAGAGTACGTACCCAGCCGACCAACATCCCCGCCGGGGCCCGACGAAGGCGGGGACCCGTACGACCCGGCGGAACGCCTCGAGGCGCATCAGTATTTACGTTACGCCACCCATCTCACCACGACACACTCGGAAACCCCCCCGCTTTGCGGACCCACCGGGGAAGCTATCACACTACCGACGCCGCATCCATCCGCGGTTCGCCGCGATCCAGAGGAGGAACTTGTGCAGGAGGCCGAGGGTCGTGCGGAGACACCCCCTCCCAGGGGGTACGAGTACAACAGGGGAGTCCACTATATTCCCTTTCAGATTCGCGACGCTCAGGAACGTCTTTGGCCGGCCCGGTATACTCAGCTCATCCTCACCGCCGACCCCTTCGTACTGGCCTTCCGAGCCAATTGCAACCAGCAGTACGGGAAGCCCGTCCACGCCACCCCCTATTACGACGAGCAGTCCTCTGCCCCCACTTACACCGACGACGACCTCACGTTCCTGCTCTCCGATGCAGGACTAGTTGACTCGGTCGACCAGGCGCTCCTTCATCAGAAGGACGCGACCCTCATCGCCGAGGTACATCGCTACCGCTGCATGACGCTGGGGTGGCGGGCGCAGCAACATCGCGTGGCGGCGGAGCAGATGAAGTTGGAAAGACTGGAGATAGAGCGCAACAGGTGCGTCGCCCGACTCCAGCGAGCGCACGCAGTGGACCGCATCGAGAACATTCGGGCCTCGCTTCATCGCGGACCCAAGGCGGATCAGGACGCCGAGGAGATTGCACGTATCCGAGCCCTCCGCGAAGTTGGCACTAACCCCCTGGCCGTTATGCGTGGTCAAGCTGGGGCTTGACGCTGAAAAGGGGGTGATGTTACGTTCTGTTCTCGGACTGCCCGGACCGGTCGTGGACTCTGACGTATTCGCGATGACTCGGTATGTCAGATGTAATGTGTCATGGACTTCGGATCATATCGCCTCGTGTTTGGATGACTGATACGTTCTATTGTTGTACGTGATCGTGCTTAGGTTTGCTGACTGATGTTCCCCATTGTTGTACGTGTTCTGTATTACGATGACAACTGCGCATCCTGTTATTAGGATACGCTACTTACGCTATTGGTTACTTACGAGTTCGAGCGGAGCTGGAACTAGCTCCCTTACTTGTATTTAAGCTTGTAGTAGTACGGACCAGGATCCCTATCTTGGTCTTCTTCAATTACCACTCTTCACTCGTCTTCTGTGCTAGGGACTTGTAGCGTCCCTAAGTGAACTAGCTCCGGCATATCCCTTTAAGACCAAGAGGGATCCCCGTGACTCTATCTCCATCTTTCCTCGTGAATGGTAGATCAACCGACCGTGACTTATCCACCCGGTACCACGTGTCATCTCGTCTTCGAATATCTCAACTCCCGCACTGCGCGTCCAACTCACTGCTATTACATTGTCGACAACCTTGACTGGGAATACATTCGCAAAGTCCCCGGTCCTCCGCCAGGCATCCCCATCGAAGAGACTCTCTATACGTATAGAGATTCTACAGGTTTCACCCCCGAGGGAACCCACGTCACAACAGCGCCTAAGTCAGGCCAACGTCCGTGGTAGACGTTACACTACCACCCACAAACGGATGGGCAGTCTGAACCAACGAACCAACGACTTGAACAATATCTCAGGATATTCGGGAATCATCGCAACGACTGGGCAACGTGGTTACCAATCGCCCAATACGCACTGAACGCATGGAAGTCGGAAACTACGAAGAGGAGTCCGTTCGAACTGCTCTTCGGATTCACTCCGCGAGTACACCAACCAGCAAAAACGAAGACTAGCGTAGACGAGGCGACCAATAGACTGAACCAACTCACAGAGGTCCGGAAAGTGGCTCACGAATCGATGAAAAAGGTACAGGAGTCCTGGATAGTAAACTCTAAATTCGACGGATTCAGGAGAGGGCAAAAAGTCTGGCTAGAAGCAAAAAACTTAAAAACCTCGCATCCCACAGCCAAACTGGCCCCGAAACGCTACGGCCCCTTTGTCATAGCCAACGAGGTGTCTAAGACGTCTTACCAGCTCGTACTCCCGAAGCACTGGAAAGTTCACAACGTGTTCCACGCCTCACTCCTCATGCCTTACACGGAAACGCCCCTTAATGGCCAGACTTTCGACGAGCCGTTGCCCGATATAGTCGACGGCGAGGAAGAGTGGGAAGTCGAGGAAATAAGGGGGGAAAGGAAAGTAGGACGGAAGCGCACGACACAGTACCTAGTCCACTGGAAGGGGTACTCTGACGCGTTCGATAGCTGGGAACCAGAAACTGGGGTGCACGCACCAGACCTTGTCAAAGAATATAAAGCCCGTGCTGCTGGACTGGAAATCAACATCATTCACATGGATCCATTCGGCTACGGGCAACGACACCCTCCTCTCCATTATCGAGTACAACACTGGGAGCTCTCGCTAGGGGACACTGACGATATCAACCGACAGGTTGAGGAATGGTCCTGGGTGCTCGAAGGCCATGACGCCCGGGCGGACTCTCCACGTACGCGAGACGATTCCTTCGGCTACGCGACGTATCGAGAGCCCGACGGGCGATGGCGTCGCCACTCCAGAGCTCGTGCCAATCGCAGGGAACGACTCCAGCGTGACCGAGTAGAGGAGTTGGTCGCAGAACGGGTTAGAGTTCATGGAGTCTATCCCGACGACGTCCCACCGCCTATCGTCTACCCCGAGGTTACACCGTCCCCTATCATTCCGCCGACCACCGTCGCTCCTAGCTCAGTTTCATCGATCCCTAGGTCTCTCCCCGACCCCCCACCGGAGGTTGCAGCAGATCAGTCGGCCTTAGACCTCCGCCCGGCGTATACCCCAGGACCCGGACATCCAGGGGCAGGCTGGCGGATTACACGTCATAACGAACCCTACGCCTTCGACATCCCGGTCGAGGGAGGAACGCGGAGGCCAATTACATACATCCGGTTCGCGATTAATCAACGTGAACAGCCCGTGATCCTAGGGACGGAGGGGTTGAACCGACCCCAGTACTTCAAACCACTCTACGCTCTCCCCATGCCGCCCCGAGTCGAAGCTGGGACCCCTGAAGGGCACTCCCTGGCTCTATTTTCAGACGACCATCCCGCCCGACATGAAGTCGACCGGGCCCTCGCCCTGGTAGCCGATCCAGGAGCAGCCGGGGATGTCCACCGTTTCAGACTATCGCTGAAACGGAAGCAAGACCTCTTCGCGCGAATGCGCGATCTGGACATTGCCTGGAACGATTGGCTCGCGGAGGCGGAGGGGATTGACTCGCATCTTAGGGCTTCTAACATTACGTCTCGCATATTCCCGTACTTACCTCGACCTCTGCCCCGAGGCCTGGACGTATATCACATTACGGAACTAAACTCTAACGACAGGAGGTTCAGGGCTCATATGGACCATCTCGAAGGTCTCGCGCCCATACCCGTCCCGCCGCGTCATCGCGGACCCACCGCGACACGCGACCCTCGCGTCGAGCGCCCGGAGCTGCACGGAGAAGAGCGGCGTGACGCGATCTGTCTGTACTGCAACGAGGGACACCAGGCGCGGGAATGTCCGCGGCCGCACGTCCTGTGCGGGGATCACTCCCCGCGGTGTCATGTCCCGGTCCACCACCCAGGGTTCCAGGGCCCCTGTCCTGCCCGCTCTATCCACTCCCCGCGGCCCGAACCTTACAGTCGTGTGAATCCGGAACGCGTCAGACGCATCGAGGCGGCGGCAGGGGGGGGGGGGGGAACAGAGCCCTGAAGAGGGGGTAGTGTCACGATCACGTGACACGTGACATTCATAGCACGCAATTCGGAGAATGATCGGAGGATTGACAGGTCTGCCAGCTCAGCGGTTCGATGACGTGGCATTGAGAATACTTACAGAAAATAGTCCCGAAAATACCAGTCTGTACGATATAAAGAGTAGCAGTTACCGTAGTGTCTCTTTGTCTTAGCTTCGTTTTGAATCCAGCCAAGTTACTCTCACTCTCGAGTGTACAGCGCCGCCCACTCATCTCGTACATTCTTTAGACTAAGTGAAAACCTTAGTCTGACATCACTATCGATCCGCTCTACGCCCTGCGTCGTTGGAAGCTTCTAGCCCGAAGAATCTCCGACAGATCACCGAACGTCCCGGCTGGGACGTAACATATGAAAGCACTTCCGGACGAAAACCAGGTATAGAAAATAAGTAGTGAGGATAGTGCGCACAGAGGAACTAAAGGACGCGTCTGCTGACTTAACAGCTCCCTAGCGCCTTTCGCAAGAACCTCCTTAAGAGGCTAGCCAGAATGGCACGACATTCATAAATGCCGGTGGACAAGAAAGGAATGTGTCGAGAGAAGAGGATAGATGATGCTCACTGAGGGGATATAAGACGACAAGAATGTGGTCGCAGAGTGAGTCAAGTGACACAAAGTAGATCTGGGGCAACGGCTGTTAGTATGAGCGTCCAGGGCCCATAACCTGTTGAGCGGGCAGCACTAACAGCGAGAGGTAAAGCAAGAAAGCTAAAGGCAAGACAAGTAACTTCAGAGATAGAAGGAACTCTATTAGCAGCGCTACACACCTAAAGGCAAGACAAGTACTAAACTAATGTCAGCGTAAGGTAGAAGGCTTTAGAGTAAAGGGAACTTACACTTCAGAGATAGAAGGAACTCTGAAGTGTATGGGCGAAAACAGCAGTCCTTATATACAGGACGCTTAGGTAATAATGGTCTGTGCGCACCGGTGATCCAAACAAAATACACCTGGTCTGTGCGCCAGAGGGAGAAACGCCATTGGAGGGCAAAGAACAATGAAACCGCCTAATGCGGCTAAGTCCGGTATCTTAACAATAAAAACAATAAGAACCTAATAAGGATCTACATAATAAAGATAAACAATAACCAGTCCGTACAAGTCCGGAAGTCCATAAACTAACCATAAGGGTCAGATACCGTATAAGGAAGGGAATGACACAATCATATCCCACAAGACATGTGACTTGAATCAGTCACATCTCAACAGTACACCCGTGGGAAGGTTTCTTCGCCCCACAGTGACTAAGCGTGAGGGGAGTGTGATATTGAGCAAGGCATAGTCGAGCACGCAACATTGAAAAAATATGGGAGAGAGCCATTGCCTTGGAAAGGCACAGTATCAAACCGATGACCACATGCCAGGTACTGCACCGGGTGAAAGATAACTCAATAAAACGATTTCGATAACAGGTCGACGCATCCACCCACCGTGACCTTCAAAAGGTGGCGTCATTCTCAACGAGTCGACCACAAATAATATGCTTGTTCGAAAAGATTTTAGCCCGCCCCTTCATGTTCTCGTTGTTTTCACAAGAGCGACATCAGCAATAATACAAACGACAGAGGCAACGATACTGACATCCACTCGGGAGTGAGATCATTGAGCTTGTCTAGTGGTGAGTCGATGGGCGTCAACATATCTACACCCATCCAGTGAACGACGAAGGCAAAAAGAGCATATAGCGGGCGACTCACCGAGATCAAACGACTGTTTTGCGAGGCGTCGCGCCCCGCAAAATTCCTATACATCCCCTCTGTTTAAAAGCGGCACCATCACCCATTAGCCCTAAGCGTCCTCTAATTCGGGTCCGGGCCCCGGGGTTTGCATACCTGGGCCATAGAACTCCCTTTCGGCCGTGACGTCGAACATGGTGCCAGCGATGGCGAAGAGGATCATCCCGTCGTCCTACCTATCAAACGTAGTGAGCGTGCGCGGAGTGTAAGTCATGAAGAGGACTGTAGGGGCGTATATGCATGGCAGCCACGAGTAGCTCGCCTTGAACTCAATCAGAGTCTTACGGGGACAGAGGTGGAGAGAAATACAGTTCTCTGGAGGGGGTATAGGGCGTAGAGGAAGAGGACAGTGTGAGTGGGTGCGAGAAAGAGAAGGACATAGTGATGGTCGTGCGTATCGGGTGAGACACTGACCCCAGGGCAAGTGTGTGTGATGATGGCATAAAAACTCTCCTCTACCCGACCCGTCGGCGTGTCAATCACACCCGACACACCTACGCTTACAGTGAATTACTGTAATAAATAAATAATTATTGCACGGCACAACCGTCTAGGAAGCCCAGAGCCAGTCACGGCGGATCATCGTGTTGGTGCCAGTGGCTTCTGGTAGATCTCATCATCGCATTAATATCACAATGATGGTAAGAATCAAAAATTAGGCGAATACCAGTACGATGACCCCGTGTCCTCCAAAAGCTCACCCTTCGCATGTACCGTACTCAGACAAGAACTCTGCAATCCTGTGCTCTCCATATGACATCGCTTCTTGTCTTGGAATCCGCCCACTGGAATCGCGAACATCCAAATCTGCACCACGCTCTACTAAGAGCATGCAAATCTGGAGGTGCCCCTCCGACGATGCGACATGCAACGGGGTCGACCTGCGCCGATTTTGTGCGTTCACATCGGCACCATGGTCGAGTAACAATCGTGTTACCTCCAGATATCCATAATATGTCGCATTCTGCAACGGGGTCCAGCCGGCTCTGCTTCGTGAGTCCACGTACGCACCGCGCTCAATCAGTAATTTTGCTACCTCCAATCTCCCCTTGCCCGATGCAACCCACAATGCCGTCCTCCGACCACTGTCCGTTTCATCGACATCCGAACCTCCGTCAAGTAATGACCGTACGACGTCAAGTTGTCCATCTTCTGAGGCGGTGTAAAGCGGGGGCGACTCGGAGTCGGAGAGCTTCACCTTTTCTCCAGGTTTCCGTAGCGGCTGAACCGTAAGACTGGGGGGCTTATTTCGTGGTTGAAGGATTGACGTAGACGGCGTCACCACGCCATCCAGAGAGCTTGCACTTTTGATGTGTCCGGATAGAAAGTTTGCAACCTCAAGTCTGCCATCGTCGAATGCCAGGTCCAAGGGGGCCTTCCCGTCGACATCACGTGTGTTGAAATCGGCGCCACTGTCGAGAAGAAGCTTCACAATGTCAAGATGGCCTTTGGCTGCTGCTGAATGCAATGGGGAATGGTATTTGTAATTAGGAGAATCCACGTCTGCGCCGTTATCAAGTAAGAGTCGAACGGCGTCAAAACGTCCGCCATCTGAAGCTACATTCAGTGGGGTGTAGCCGGCAGAGGATCGAGAGTTCACATTTGCCCCGTGCTGGATTAGTAGCCGTGATATATCCCGGTGCCCTGCGCAGGAAGCCGCTAACAATGGAGTCTGATGATCTATTGACAGAAGATCCACATCTACGTTGTGGTCGAGTAACAGCCGCACAATGTCACCGCGACCGCCTAATGATGCATCGTGCAGTGGATTGTTCCCGTGGCCACTCAGGACATTTACATCGGCGCCACGCCGAAGAAGCGAGCATCCAATGTCGATGTCACCAACGTCGAATGCAGCGATCCATGGAGTCCGGTGATACCCCCCCTTGGCGTCAATATCCCCTGGGTACGTCGAAATCAGGTGTTCAATAAGCCACTGGAGACGGCAAAGTATGGCGTAATATAATGGGGGGGCATCTGGCAGCCTTGGGTGCTTCGTAGGTGTGGACGAACGCCAGGGGTCGTCAATATCGTATATCCAGACCCATGCAGAGAAGTGTGGCCGATCTCGATCAAACAGTCGTTCAGTGGCATCCCGGATCGTCGATGACACATCCTCGAACCGGGCGTGTTCGAACCAGTGTCGTGCCGCGTAATCAGCGAGAGGAAAGTTCCTAATACCGTCTTTGTCGATGCGGTCGTCGAGCTGAAGTAAGAAACCAAGGCAGGCATGAGCGAGAGTGGTATGTGCTAAGTGAGGGGTGATGTGAAAACGAGAGAGGTCCTCAGTTGTGGTCGCAAGGCGATCTGATGTCAGGAATTCCTTCACGGAAAAGTGGGCAAACTGAACGATTCGGGACCCGTTCACATTGACGATGATGATGAGACTGGAGCACGCAGAGAGTACAGCTTCTTCCGCATCGCCTAGTCGCCAGCCAGCGTTAAACTGTGGGAGGGCTCCTGGATCGAATCGGACTGCCAAAATATCGGCAAGCTCCTCGACGCGAAGTGGTCTTACAGATACGGCGATACATTGGAGGAGTCTGCATGCGAACTGTCGCTTCACTTTGTCGATCCTACGTAACATGTGTTCGTATGTTTCATCCAACGTCACTGGCAAGTGGTCCAGAATACTATGGATGCTTGCGGGGAAGCATCGACGCAAGATGTCCAACAGGCAGTAGACCCATCTGAACCTGTGGCATTTGTTAGGCAGCAGTCCGGAGAAGCCATGAGAGGAATCCCTTACATCCCATCTGCTTTCTTTGACAGTGTATCGATAACTTGCTGCCTATTTTCGGCTGTCCATCTTCGCATGGTGCGATCAGAGTGCACGAATGATTTGATGTATCCTGAGATATCTGCCATTTGCTCTTTCTCTTCGTGAAGCGAAACCCGGAATATCGCCAAAGGTTCGAGAATGGTCCGAATGTCGATCTCCGGACGACTGGAGAGACATATGTGTACATTTGGAAGTTTTGAACTGACGAGCTCTTCTACAAATTGAAGCACATTCTCACGAGCGGTGGGAGTGCCAGAGATATTAGGGGATTCGTCGAGAGCGTCTATAATGATGTACGTCGCTGGCTGCCCTGAGGCCTTGAGCATGTTTATTAGACACTGTGAGAGGGCGTTATCTGAGGGCTGTTGTACTCCTTCATCGTGGTCCAAATAGAAACGAGAGAAAATGTGATGGCAGGCATCAGACCTGGCGCTAAGCTGGAAGAGGAGGGAGGAGAGGAGATCACGTCGATGTTGTTTCTGAGTGTCCCTGAAGTCGAAGAAGAAGTAGGCCATCGAAGCTAGTCCCGCCTTGCGCATCTTGTCGATCTCTCGGATGATCGTAGACCTTAAAAAAGTGCGTGAATATCCAAGACCGAAGGCGATGAAATGCGGTATACATCAAAATAGTTTTTCCCGAACCCGCTACGGCAAAGGAAATAAATAAGGAATGTCGCAAGGCCAATGTTGGGAACGTACGTTTTCCATCAATCCACAACAGGAAACCCTTCCTGTTCCATTCAGCGAAGACGCTTCCTTCGCAAAACCATGTTGCAGTTCCACTTTGATGGATTTCACGTGCGATGTTGTAGTTGGGCGATGGGTCCGGAGGGGTGAGCCAAGTTCGTGATTCCCTTTGCAAGCGATCACCTGTGCCCAATTTTAGCGCCACGGGACCATGACGGTAGGATCAATCAATAACGAACGCTTCATCTTGTTTAAATCGTTCGCAATCTGTTGCATCATATCTGTCGTCTTCATCAGATTCCGTTGCGCCAGTCCCAGAACACCATAAAAACTCACCCAATGCCTTCCAGATACCGTCCACTGATACTTTGCCATCTCCGGAGGTAACCCCTCAATTGATTGTTTATTACCAGCGGGAACGTTTGCGTACCGTTTATGACCACCTTGACATTATTCATAAGTCCGTAGACAACTTCGAGCGTCTGGGCCATAGTCATCCGACCTTCCTCTTGGGTCAGACGGTCTAACCTGCGTAGGATGCCCTCAATCTCGCTTTCTCCTAGCAGCTTCCTTGCGAATTTCTCTGCGCAACGTTGAGACTTCACATACCAAACAGATGGATCCACTTACTGAATCTACCCTGCTTAATCTGTTTGGTAGCGAGAGCAAGCACGGAAAGAAGCTCGACCATTATCTTTATGCTTATCTCGGTCATGGAAGGAGTCAAGGGGAGATCGGTGTAGATTCGAAGGCGTTTGAGGAAATTTGCGAGGCATTCAAACAATTCGACGAGTGCATCGTAGCTCGAGCTGACACCACTGGCTGCCTTCACAATCGAATGAGGCGATGCAGGCGGAGAATGTAATAGGATACATACTGCGAAGAGAACATCCACGCCAGAAAAGATCACCTTTGCTGGTTCGAACGGGACCTGGTAACAGAATTTGTGAAAAACAGTAAAAGGAAAGAACGAGGATATTTCGGCTGACTAAGGTGATGGACGCGCCAAGAACAGCAGATAAGGTATGGACGACGTGGACTACTGGGCTAAGCCAGTTGAGCAACTTGCGATTCCCGTCGCGAAAGTCTTTGAATTGGTTGGCCTTGTCTTCGAGTACCTTAAGGACCTCATCGGGAGAACCGCAAGATCGAAGGCTGTCGGAAGGGGGGAGCTTGGCAAGGTCTATCCCAACCTGGTTGGTGTAGTCGGCGAGAGCTGCATCAAGGATCGGTTGAAATGATGTGGAAGTCATGAGATTTGTTCACAATCTCTCGCAGAGATGTGCTTGGGTGATAAGCCAGGTGGGTAGGGCGAACGCGCAGGTAAGGTCTGTACTTAAGACAGGTAAGGCCGCGGACCCATGGTAGCACCGCCTCTTGTATTCGCTACCCAGAACCACAAGTGGACGATATGAGGCATTCCCGAAGCTAATTATGTGTCTTACATCAGATGGGGTCAGTCACGGGTACGAATATCAAACCTAGTGATCATACACCCGACACCGGCTTCGTATTTTTGCGCAGTAGGGAGAGGGAAACGAAGATGGATTGGGGCGGTGTCTGGCACGGTGATATAGATTTCCTAAGCTAGAAAGACGCAAGAACTCACCGAACTTGGAAAGAAAGACAGAACATTCCGAAAAAAAATAATCCTAACGTTTGCTCAAGAGTAGGATCCTCGGACTGTCCATGGTCCGGTCTATGACTCTCCGGCTCGCCAATACTTCTACATC
Source organism: Lactarius vividus (assembly GCA_021527035.1). Classification (NCBI taxonomy): domain Eukaryota; kingdom Fungi; phylum Basidiomycota; class Agaricomycetes; order Russulales; family Russulaceae; genus Lactarius; species Lactarius vividus. The sequence goes on along the minus strand of JAKELG010000192.1, from coordinate 57,294 downwards.
CATCGAATTCAAGTCGGGGAAAAATAGGAGACAGTGAGTTATGTATCAAGATAGCACGACCGTTACGACCTACCCTCGATGCGTCGCAACTTGCGAAACCCCCAAAACCACTCTCCCTTTCAATAAATAAATAAAAATACCGTCGACCATCAGATAACGCGTCCTTTGCCCTACCTTGGACATAGGATGTCCGACCAGCGGCAGCTGGACATGCGTCGTTCCCAACGCGTTATCGGAAAGCCTAATCGGCTTTGTACGTCCGACAGTCGCACCGTCACTGGTCGGGTACTTCCCATATAATCCTGTGCAATACCACCTGGTTCAGTGCAATAACCCGCGGACCACCTGAGCAATACACCGACACTGCGCTGTTACCTATTCAGGCTTTGCACAACGAGCGCAACAACGGCTCTCGAAGGCGGTTTGTGGTCCGCGGATGAAAAATGTTGACGTGGTCAGCCTGTATTCCTGTATTCCGGACAGAAGTCAATTAGGTTTCGGGTTTAGGAAGATACCTAGTTCGCCGAGAACTCTCCAGGCGGCGCCGACCAAAAAGCCTATTCAGAGAGTCCAGACGGCCTCACAGAAAACATCGATAATCGTGCGAGCGAAGAACCGCTGGGATTAATTACCAGCAAGCCCAGGTGGTCCGAACAGTTGAAGGATGTCCATGCGAAGGAAGTGGATGGCTGTCCATCCGGAAGGCAGGCGAGCGAAGAGGGGTGTATGACCATCAGTAAGTGCCACGGGGTGGGAGAATGGCAAGCGGATGTGACGAAAAAAGCACGCCAGGAACTGCAGACACTCGATAACCTTTCTCGGCGGCCCTTAGAAGTTGTGGCGTCCGGTCTTCCTTGGAACAGGTTAAGAACCATCTTTTGGTGTGATGCGCGGGAATGACTTCTCGTACGTTTGATAGTGGAGTGCAGTGAAGGAGACATTTTCGCGACGATTATTGCGACCACGAAGTACCCTGAAGTGGCGCAGAGGCATGGACAATTTGAAGGCGTTCAGGGAATGCGATAATAAGCGAATCTACCCTCAGGCAATGTTGACCATACAACAGCGAAGGCAAGGATATTCGTTGTCTTGGAAAGGCACAGCACTAGGCGCTACACCTGACGAAAGACAACCTAACAGAACGAGAAGAAAAATTATGCTTTGGTAACAGGTCGACACATCCACCTATCGTAACCTTCAAAGGACACCGTATGGTTGGCTGCCATACCCCCCAAAAAGCCCGCGGAAGACTACGTCCACATCGGACGCCGCGCACACTCTACGGCGATGCAACTGGCCACATTACACTCATTCACATCCGATTTCACACTAAAACACCGCCCCGACCTCCCACCCGAGGACTCTATCTGTCCTCACTGCCACACCCAATATTCATTCACACACATCATCCACCAGTGCCCCATCTTCGCTAGACAAGCAGAGAAAAGCCTTCTTTACCGCACCTCACCCGACAACCCTATCCAGATCTTCACCGACTACTCCTACTGGCTTTGCCACTTCCTTCAGACCACACACGCAGCACAGCGACCACTGTCAGAAGCACAACCCCACCACCACCGGCGCCCCCATCAACCCGGATGAAGGAGCTCTCGACCCACAAGACGGGCACATGCCCTGCCTAAACCGCAGCCCCGTAAGCGCTTCCCCTTTGTGTTTCATGTCTCGATCGTTTCATGCTTCCAAACGGACCTTACGTTAACCCTAAACCCGAAATTACCTGTCTCCTCTGGGAGGGGACGAACTACATACACACATAAAGCGCCCCACGTGAGATCTCTTACGTTACATCTACCTTACTTCAGACTCGTCATGTGTCCTGAGACCGGCTTTGTATCATGTACTGCTCCGGAATATAAACTCATTCAAAAAAAAAAAAAACCTTCAAAGGACAGCGTCATTCTCACTCAACAAGTCGACCACAAATGTTATACTTGTTTGAGAAGTGCTCAATCCACCCCTTCATGTTCTCGCTATTGTGAGGTATCAGTACCTACAAGCCACAGAAAGAGAATACCGACATCTCCTCAGGAGTGAGGTCTTCGAGCTTGTCTAGTGGTTGGTCGATGGACATCAGCATATCTACGGCCATCCAGTCAGCGACGGTGGCAAAGAGAGCATATAGCGGGCTACGCATTGGGATAAAAAGACTGTTTCGCCATGTCGTGCAAAGCATCGCGCCCCGCAAAATTCCCATACATCCTCTCTGTTGAAAAAGCAGCACCATCACCCATTAGCCCTAAGCGTCCTCTAATTCGGGTGCCGAGCTTCACATACCTGGGCCAAAGAACCCCCTTCTGGCAGTGACGTCGAACACGGTTCTAGCGATGGCGAGGAGGACCCTCCCCCCATCCTTCCCATCGAACTCGGTGAGTGTACGCGGTATGTAAGTTGTGAAGAGGACTGTGGGGGCGTACGGGCGCCACAGTCACGACTAGCCCGCTTTAAACTAAGTCGGGGGCTTGCGGGGATGGAGGTGGAGGGAATCACGGTGCGCTGGAGGAGGAGGCATTGATTGGGTACGAGAGTGAGAAGATACTGTCACGGTCTGCTCCACCTGCCCGACCCGTCGGCGCCCCGATTAACTCACATCCTACACTACTCAAATTGTACGAGCATTATACAGCCGTTATCAGAGAAAATAGAAATAAGACTACAAAGTTCCCTGTTGTGCGCTGTTTTTTTCATTGGCTTTGGGGATGCCAGTCATTAAACTTGCCACGCGCATTTGGCTTCAGGGAATATACGCTGTATCATTTACAGGCACGCACCAAGATTACACTATGCAGAAGTTAGCAAAGTTGCGCAGGCTACACCTATTGTTATCTGTCCTCTCTCTCTCCTTGTCCCATCAGTCCGCAATAGCACATCGTTAACATAATCGCAGCTACACAGCAAATGCACTCGAACTCCTCCTCCAGCCAGATGTCGAAGAGGCATCCCGCATCATTCGTTCCAACAACACCTGCGGGCCACCTGAACCTGAACAATACATCCACATTGCAACGACAGTACCTGAGTGATCCGCGGATGAGATGTTTCGACGCGGTAAGCCTGACTGATATCTGAGTTGCCTTACATATCGAGAAATCTCCAGGAGGCAGCGGCCGTAAAACTTATCCAGAAATGCCCAGATGGCGTTACAGAAAATGGCAATGATTTCATAATTAAGGGGTTAATGATCCATAAGAGAAGACTCGATTGGAACAAGTGGGCGAAGTGTGGCTTGTGATGCTTGACGGGTAAATCTGATGAAGTGAAACAACGAAGCGGACACCTGTCATACGGAAGGAGGGCGCGCGCAAGGGGGTCAATCGGCCAATGGAGTGTTGCAAAGGAAATTCGGTTGTGGAAAAGGTGGGAACGACCAAGGAGGAGCCGGCGACTTACATCATCATAGACGCTCTCGACGAATCCCCTAATATCTCTGGAACTTCCTCCGTTCGTGAAAAGGTTCTTCAATTCTTGGAGCACCTTGTCGGTTTACAATTTGCAAATGTACATATATGCATCTCAAGTCGTCCGGAGGTCGACATTCTGACTATTCTTGGGCCCTTGGCGATGTTCTGTGTTTCCTCCAATGTCTTCTGGTATCTGTTAGACCACTTCGCGTCGAGGAGCTTGCCGAGATCCTGGCAGTCCGGTTCGATCCAGGAGCCCTCCCACAGTTTTACACGGGCTTGCGACTTGGCGATGCGGAAGAAGCTGTACTCTCTGCGTGCACCAGTCTCATCACCGTCATCAATGTGGACGGGTCTCGAATCGTTCAGTTTGCCCACTTTTCGGTGAAGGAATTCCTGACATCCGACCGCCTTGCGACCGCAACCGACGATCTCTCTCGCTTTTACATCACCCCTCATTTAGCACATACCACTCTCGCCCAAGCCTGCCTTGGTTACTTACTTCAGCTCGACGACCGGATCGACAGAGAGAGTATTGGGAAGTTTCCGCTCGCTGATTACGCGGCACGACACTGGTTTGAACACGGCCGGTTCGAGAATGTGTCATCGACGATCAGTGATGCCACTGAACGGCTGTTTGATCGAGAGAGGTTACATTTCTCTGCATGGGTCTGGATATACGATATTGACGACCCTTGGCGAGAACCCACGCCTACGAAGCACCCAGGGCCGCCGGAGGCCTCCCCACTGTATTACGCCATACTTTCCCGTCTCCGGTGGCTTATAGAACACCTGATTTCGACGTACCCAGGGGATATTGATGCCACGGGGGGGTATCACCGGACGTCATGGATCGCAGCATTCGACGTTGGCGACATTGACGTTGGATGCTCGCTCCTTCGGCGTGGTGCTGGTATAAATGTCCTGAATAGCGGGGGGTTCAGTCCACTGCACTATGCATCGTCAATCGGACGCGCTGACATTGTGCAGTTGTTACTCGATCATGACGTAGATGTCGATCTTCCGTCAATACCTCACCAGACTCCATTGATAGAGGCTTCCGTCGTTGGAGGCGTGGAGATATCACGGCTACTAATCCAGCACGGGGCGAACGTCAACTCTCCGAACTGGGAAGGCTACACCCCACTGAATGCAGCTTCTGAGATGGGACATTTGGACGTCGTTCGGCTCTTAATTGACAACTGCGTAGATGTGGATTCCCCCAATGACAAATACCATACCCCATTGCATTCAGCAGCAGCCAAAGGCCATCTTGACATCGTGATGCTCCTTCTCGACAGTGGCGCCGATTTCAATACACGTGATGTCGACGGGAAGACACCCTTGGACCTGGCATTCGACAATGGGAGACTCGAGGTTGCGAACTTCCTATCCGAGCATATCAAAGGTGCAATGTCTCCGGACGACGTAGTGACGCAGTCTACGTCAATTCTCCAACCACGAAATAGGCCCCCCAGTAGTAATGTTCCCCTGCTACGGAAACGTAGAGAAACGACGAAGCTCTCGGACGACGAGCCACTCCCGCTTTACGCCGCGTCAGAAGAGGGGCAGCTTGTCATTACTTGACCGGGGTTCGGATGTCGACGAAACAAACAGCGATCGCAAGACTGCATTGTGGGCTGCATCGGGAAAGGGGAGATTGGAGGTGGCAAAATTGCTGATTGAGCGCGGTGCATACTTGGACGCGCGAAGCAGAAGCGGCCAGACCCCGCTGTATCATGCGTCATATTATGGACGTCTGGAGGTAACGCGATTATTACTCGACCATGGTGCTGATGTGAACGCAAAAAAACCGGCCCGGGTTGACTGCATTGCATGCTGCATCGTCGGTGGGGCAGCTCCACATTTGCATGCTCTTAGTAGAGCGTAGTGCAGGATTGGATGTTCGCAGCTCCGCTGGGCGGACTCCAAGACAACTAGCAACGTTGTCAGAAGCGCACAGGGTTGCAGAGCTCTTGTCTAGTGCGGTACGTGCGGAGGGTGGGCATTTGGAGGACGCAGGGTCATCGTAGTACGGGTATTCGCCCAATGTTCGATTCCTACGCGAAGATGAGATCAAGCCATTGGCACACATCACAGTTCCGCGTCTGCTTTTGTCCTCAATAACATTTTTCGGATCATTCGGATGTGCGAGTGGCAAGTGCGACATGTACTATCAATTTGTACTGTCACGTATCATACTATGTACTATTGTCGGAACGATCGTTATGCGACTTCTCTCCGGTGACCGTGATCGGTGGAGGAACGTCCTTGGTCATTCTTTACTGAGAATCATGGGAAATTTCAGGTCACAGAGCTATTGTATAAGGATCTAGGAAGATACACTGGTGAGAAAATGGAGTTATATTACGTGACAGCTGTATGGCACATCCAAAGGATCCGAACACTACTGTATCCGAACAAAGTTATTGAGGACAATAACGGGCCGTGACAGTAGTAGATCTCATCATTGATGGTAGGAATCGAGAATTGGGCGAATGCCCGTACGATGACCCCGTGTCCTCCAAAAGCTCACCCTTCGCATGTACCGCACTTAGACAAGAACTCTGCAACCGTGTGCTCTCCAGCTGACGTCGCTGCTTGTCTTGGAGTTCGCCCACTGGAGTCGCGAACATCCAAATCTGCCCCACGCTCTACCAGGAGCATGCAAATCTGGAGGTGCCCTTCCGACGATGCACCATGCAACGCGGTCCACCGGAGCCGGGTTTTTGCGTTCACATCGGCACCATGGTCGAGTAACAATCGCGTTACCTCCAGATATCCACAATATGACGCATTCTGCAGCGGCGTCCACCCGCTTGTGGTTCGCGAGTCTACGTACGCACCGCGCTCAATCAGTAACTTTGCCACCTCCAATCTCCCCTTTCCCGATGCGGCCCACAATGCGGTCCTATGAGAACTGTCCGCTTCATTGACATCCGAACCTCCGTCAAGTAACGACCGTATGACGTCAAGCTGTCCATCTTTTGAAGCAGTGTAAAGCGGGGGCAGCTCGTTGTCAGAGGGCTTTGCTTTTTCTCCACGATTCCATAGCGGCTGAACAGTACAGCTGGGCGTATTTCGTAGTTGGAGGATTGACGTAGACGGCGTCACCACACCGCCCAGAGAGCTTGCACTTTTGATGTGTCCGGAGAGCAAGTTTGCAACCTCGAGTCTCCCATTGTCAAGTGCCAGGTCCAAGGCCGTCTTCCCGTCGCCATTACGCATGTTGAAATCGGCGCCACTGTCGAGAAGAAGCTTCATAGTTTCAAGATGGCCTTTGGCTGCTGCTGAATGCAGCGGGGTCTGGTGTTTGTCGTCAGGGGAATCCACGCCCGCGCCGTTGTCAATTAAGAGCCGAACGACGTCCAAATGTCCCTTATGTGAAGCTACATTCAGTGGGGTGTAGCCAGCCGAGGATCGAGAGTTCACATTTGCCCCGTGCTGGATTAGTAGCCGTGATATCTCCACGTCCCCCGTGCAGGAAGCCACTAATAATGGTGTCTGGTGAAATTTTGACGGAAGATCGACATCTACGTTGTGATCGAGTAACAACTGCACAATGTCAGCGTGTCCGTCTTCTGATGCCCGGTGCAGCGGGCTGGACCCCCCGCCATCTAGGACGTTGATATTAGCGCCACGCCGGAGAAGCGAGCATCCAACGTCAATGTCGCCAACGTGGAATGCTGCGATCCATGAAGTCCGGTGGTACCCGCCCCTGGCATCAATATCGCCCGGGTAGGTCGCAATCAGGTGTTCTATAAGCCACCGGAGACGACAAAGTATGGCGTAATATAATGGGGAGGCCTCTGGCAGCCTGGGGTGCTTCGTAGGCGTGGGTGAACGCCAGGGGTCATCAATATCGTATATCCAGACCCACGCAGAAAAGTGTGGCCTCTCTCGATCAAACAGCCGTTCAGTGGCATCACTGATCGTCGATGACACGTTCTCTGACCGGGCATGTTCGAACCAGTGTCGTGCAGCGTAATCAGCGAGCGGAAACTTCCCAATATTCTCTTTGTCGATCCGGTCGTCGAGCTGAATTAAGAATCCAAGGCAGGCTTGAGCGAGAGTTGCATGTGCTAAGTGAGGGATGATGTGAAAGCGAGAGAGATCCTCGGTTGCGGTCGCAAGGCGGTCGGATGTCAGGAATTCCTTCACCGAAAAGTGGGCAAACTGAACGATTCGAGACCCGTTCACATTGATGACGGTGATGAGACTGGAGCACGCAGAGAGTACAGCTTCTTCCGCATCGCCAAGTCGCAAGCCCGTGTAAAACTGTGGGAGCGCTCCTGGATCGAACCGGACTGCCAGGATCTCGGCAAGCTCCTCGACGCGAAGTGGTCTAACAGATACCAAAAGACATTGGAGGAGTCTGTGTGCGAACTGTCGCTTCACTTTGTCGATCCTACGTAACATGTGTTCGTATGTTTCGTCCAATGTCTCTGGCAGGTGGTCCAAAACAGTATGGATGCTTGCGGGGAAGCATCGACGCAAGATGTCCAACAGACAGTAGACCCATCTGAACCTGTGGCATATATTAGACGGCAGTCCAGAGAAACCATAAGAGGAAGCGCTTACATGCCGTCTGCTTTCTCCGAGAGTGTCTCGATAACTAGTTGCTTATTTTCGGCTGTCCATCTTCGCATGGTGCGATCAGAGTGCACGAATGATTTGATGTATCCCGAGATATCTGCCGTTTGACCGCTCTCTTCGTGAAGCGAAACACGGAACGTCGCCAAAGGCTCGAGAATGGTCCGAATATCGATCTCCGGACGACTGGAGAGACATATATGCACATTTGGAAGTTGTGCACTGACGAGATCCTCCAAAAATTGAAGCACCTTTTCACGAGCGGTGGGAGTTCCAGAGATATTAGGGGATTCGTCGAGAGCGTCTATGATGATGTAAGTCGCCGGCTGTCCTTCGACTTTGAGCATGTCCGTCAGGCATTGGGAGAGCGCGTCGTCCGAGGGCTGCTGTACTCCTTCGTCGTAGTCCAAATAGAAACGAGAGAAGACGTGATGGCAGGCATCAGACCTGGCGCTAAGCTGGAAGAGGAGGGAGGAGAGGAGATCACGTCGGTGTTGCTTCTGAGTATCCCTGAAGTCGAAGAAGAAGTAAGCCATCGAAGCTAGTCCGGCCTTGCGCATCCTGTCGATTTCCCGGATGATCGCAGACCTAGAAGAGTGCCTAAATACCCACAATCGAAGGCAATGAAACGCCACGTACATCAGAATAGTCTTCCCGGAACCCGCTACAGCGAGGCAAATGAATCAGGATCGCTGCAAGCTTAATATTGGAAACGCACGTTTCCCATGGATCCACAACAGGGAGCCCTTCGCGTTCCACTCGGCGAAGACGCTTCCCTCGCAGAACCACATCGCTGTTCCGTCTTGATGGATTTCACGCGCAATGTTGTAGTTTGGCGACGGGTCCGGAGGGGTGAGCCAAGTTCGGGACTCCCTTTGCAAGCGATCACCTGTGACTGGATTTAGCACCACAGGACCAGAATGATAGAGTGGATTAATAACGAACGCTTCATCTTGTTGATATCGTTCGCAATCTGTTGCATCATATCTGCAGTCCTCATCAGTTTCCGGCGCGCCAGTTCCCGAACACCGTAATAGCTCACCCAATGCCTTCCAGATACCGTCCACTGATGCTTTTCCATCTGCGGAGGCAACTCCTCAATTGACTGTTGATTACCAGCGAGGGCCTTTGCTTACCATTTATAACCACCTTGACATTATTCATAAGTCCGTAGACAACTTCGAGCGTCTGGGCCATAGTCATCCGACCTTCCTCTTGGGTCAGACGGTCTAACCTGCGTAGGATGCCCTCAATCTCGCTTTCTCCTAGCAGCTTCCTTGCGAATTTCTCTGCGCAACGTTGAGACTTCACATACCAAACAGATGGATCCACTTACTGAATCTACCCTGCTTAATCTGTTTGGTAGCGAGGGCAAGCACGGAAAGTAACTCAACCATTATCTTTATGCTTATCTCGGTCATGGAAGGAGTCAAAGGGAGATCTGTGTAGATTCGAAGGCGTTTGAGGAAATTTGCGAGGCATTCAAACAATTCGACGAGCGCATCGTAGCTCGAGCTGACACCACTGGCCGCCTTCACAATCGAATGAGGCGATGCAGGCGGAGAATGTAATAGGATACATACTGCGAAGAGAACATCCACGCCAGAAAAGATCGCGTTTGCTGGTTCGAACGGGACCTGGTAACAGAGTTGGTGAAAAAGAGCAAGAGAAAAGAGCGAAGACATTTCGGCTGACTAAGGTAATCGACGCGCCAAGAACAGCAGATAAGGTATGGACGACGTGGACTACTGGACTAAGCCAGTTGAGCAACTTGCGATTTCCGTCGCGAAAATCTTTGAATTGGTTGGCCTTGTCCTCGAGTAGCTTAAGGACGTCATCGGGAGAACCACAAGATCGAAGGGTGTCGGACAGGGGGAGGTTGGCAAGGTCTATCCCAACCTGCTTAGTGTAGTCGGCGAGAGCTGCATCAAGGATCGGTTGAAATGATGTGGAAGTCATGAGATTTGTTCACAATCTCTCGCAGAGATGTGCTTGGGTGATAAGCAGGGTGGGTAGGGTGAACGCGCAGGTAAGGTCTGTACTTAAGACAGGTAAGGCCGTGGACCCATGGTAGCACCGCCTCTTGTATTCGCTACCCAGAACCACAGATGGACGATATGAGGCATTCCAGAAGTTAATTATGTGTCTTACATCAGATGGGATCAGTCACGGGTACGAATACTAGTATCAAACCTAGTGATCATACACCCGACACCAGCTTCGTATTCTTTGTGCAGCTACCCGTGGGGTGGTAACGGAGAGGAATTGGGGCGGTGTCTGGCATGGTGATATAGACAATTTCCTAAGCGAGAAAGATGCAAGTGCTCCCCGAACTCGGAAAGAAAGACAGAAAGGAATATAAACATCCATTCCGAAAAAAAGTCGTAACGTTTCCTCAAGAGTAGGACCAACAGGACAGGTCAATCGCCGGTAGCGCGGACCGTGGTAGGAGTACTGTAGTTTCGTTTTTGGACAGTCACTTTACATCTATACAGTTCCACTTTTTACTTTCAAGGCCGTAGTCTAGCGTATATGCGCCTCAGTCTTTTCTCTTGTGACTGAGGTGGGCTGCTTTTTATTCCGACCTACGACCTATTACTGTAACGCTAACGGGCTCGTAGTACACGCGTTGGTAGATTACCATCCCAAATCCAGTCTTTTCTCTTGTGACCGAGTACACGCGTTGCCGTGTTTATCAGCTTCTCAGATCTCAGACGCCGTCTAACGCCGCAAGATCCACATGTCACAACATGACCATGGTCCGGTCTATGACTATCCGGCACGCCAATACTTCTACATACATCGAATCCAAGTCGGGGGGAAATAGGGGATAGTGAGTTATGTATCAAGATAGCACGACTGTTCCGACCTACCCTCGATGCGTCGCGACTTTGCGAAACCCCAAAAACCCCTCTCCCTTTCCATAAATAGATAAATAACAATACCACACTCGTCCTTTGCCCTACCTACCTTGGACACAGGATGTCCGACCAGCGGCAACTGAACGTGCATCGTTCCCAACGCGAGATCAGAAAAGCCTAATCGCCTTTGTACATCCGACAGTCCCACCACCAGCACTGGTTAGGTACTTCCCGTATAATCAATCCTGTGCAATACCACCTGGTCCAGTGTAATGACCCCCGCGAACCACCACCGACCAATACACCGACACTGCGTTGTTACCTTTTCAGGCTTTGCACAAACGAGCGCAACAACAACTTTCGAAGGCGAATGAAAAAATGTTGATGTGGCCAACCTGTAGTCCTGTTATTCCGGACAGAAGTCAATTAGGATTGATTGGGGGCTTGGCTTGCCGAGAAATCTCCAGGCGGCGCCGACCGAAAAACCCATTTCAGAGAGCCCAGACGGCGTCACAGAAAACGTCGATGGATCGTGCGACTGAAGAACCACTGGGATTAATCGCCAGCAAGCCCAGGTAGTCCGAACAGTTGAAGGGTGTCCATGCGAAGGAAGTGGATGGCTATGCGAAGGAAGTGGATGGCTATGCGAAGGAAGTGGATGGCCATCCCGTCCGGAAGCAGGTGGGCGAAGAGGGGTGTGTGTCGCCATCAGTAAATGCCGCGGGGGGGTGGGAGAATGGGAAGCGGATGTGACGAAAAGAAAAAAACAGCACAACCAGGAACTGCAGACGCTCGATAACCTTTCTCGGCAGCCCTCAGAGGTTGTGGTGTCCGGCCTTCCTGGGGAGGAGGGTCAGAATAAGGGTAAACGGTGCCCATATTTTGGGGTGATGCGCCACGGAAGTGACTTCTTGCCCATTATTTGATAGTGAAGTACAGTGAAGGAGACGTTTCGCGACGAAGATTATTGCGATGACGGAGTACCCCGGAAGGAGTGGCGGCCCAGAGGCATGGTTGGAAATCTTTGCCATGTTTTCAAAGAGTCAAAAGTTGTCTCCGGTCCAACACACACTTGCGGGAATGCTCTTTCCCCTCACTGGGGATGAGACTAAGCTTTCAGAAAATGCGACGATAAGCAAATCTACGCTCAGGCAATGTCGACCACACAATATTGAAGGCAAGGAGATCCATTGCCTTGGAAGGGCACAGTACTAGGCGTTACACCTGGTGAAAGACGACTTAATAAAACAACAACGAAAATTATATTTCGATAATAGGTCGACGCATCCACCTATCGTAACCTTCAAAGGGCAGCGTCATTCTCAACAAGTCGACCACAAATGATATACTTGTTCGAGAAGTGCTCAATCCACCCCTTCATATTCTCGCTGTTTTAAAAAAAGAGGAGTATCAGCATTGATACAAACGACAGAGGCAACGACACTGACATCTCCTCGGGAGTGAGGTCCTCGAGCTTGTCTAATGGTTGGTCGATGGGGGTCAACATTTCTACAGCCATCCAGGTCAGCAACGGAGGTAAGTAAAGTAGAGCATAATAACAGGCGACTCACCGATATCAAACGACTGTTTTGCCATTCCGCGCGAGGCGTCGCGCCCGGCAAAATTCCCATACATTCCCTCTGTTCACGCACGCACCGTCAGCCATCAGTCCGCAGCGTCCTCTAATATTCGGGTCCGGGGGGGGGGGGGATCCGCATACCTGGGCCATAGAACCCCCTTCCGGCCGTGACGTCGAACACGGTTCCAGCGATGGCGAGGAGGATCCTCCCGCCGTCCTTCCCATCGAACTTGGTGAGCGTGCGCGGCGTGTAGGTCGTGAAGAGGACCGTGGGGGCGTGCGCGCGCGGGAGCCACGAGTAGCCCGCTTTGAACTCGGTCGGGGCCGTGCGGGGGACGGCGGTGGATGGGAAGACGGTGCGCTGGAGGAGGTAGAGGGTGTAGAGGAGGAGAGCGGTGTTGATTGGGTGAGAGAGCGAGAAGGACATGGTGGTGGTGGTGGTGGTGGGTGGCGGGTGGGATAACCCTAACCCTGGCGTAGGCGTGTGATGATCAAAAACAGAACAGCAGCCCGCGGCATAAATAACTCTGTCCTCCGCGCGAGATTCGACAGCTCGTTCCCCCTCTTCCGCCCCGCTCCTTCCAGCCCGCTGCAGATTGCCTCCGCCTCGACCAGACGCGTCGGCGCGTCAATCACCCCGATCGATATAGCCCTTCCTACACTCAAATTATACAGTTGCTCGTCGTCATGAAAAATAGAAATAAGACTACAAAGTTCCCTGTTGTGCGTTGTTATTGTTGTTGTTTTTTTTTTAGCTTCGGCGTATCCACGTATTAAATTCGCCACGTGCCTCGCTCACAGGCGCGCATCAAGAAGATTATGCAGAAGGATGAGGAAGTCGGCAAAGTCGCGCAGGCTACGCCTATTGTTATCTGTATGTACTTGTCTCACTCTTCCTGGCCTTGTCCCTCTGGCCCGCAGCAGCGCATCGCTGACTCGATCACCACCGCACAGCGAAAGCGCTCGAACTCTTCCTCCAGCTAGTCGTCGACGAGGCGTCCCGCGTCACCGCCTCGCGTGGTTCCAAGAAAGTCGAGGCATACCACCTGTGCGTGCCCTCCCTCTCTGTCCCATCGCCCTGATCCCTACACTCACCGCCGTCATCCAGGAAACACGCGATCGAGACGACAGAGATGCTCGACTTCCTCAAAGAGCTCGTCGAGGGCGTGCCCGACCCATCCGCCGGCGGCACCATCCCCTTCGACGTGCCAGGGGACGGCGACCCGGCGTCTTCCCGGCGCAAGGGAAAGAAGGTCGTTGTTGACGACGGTGACGAGGACGGTGCGGCTCCTGCGCCAGCGAAGAAGCGGAGGCGAAAGAAGAAGGTAGAGGTGCGCGAGCCGGATAGCGGTGGTCCTGCCGCGATGACGGACGGAGATGAGGCGATGCAAGACGTCGCACCGCCAAACCGGGGAGACGAGAATTGGGACTTGGACGATGAGACCGGCGAGTATCGATGATACTACCTGCGCGTGTGACGCGCGTACTAGGGCTGTAGTAGTTGTCTTTCCTAATATTTTTGGGATGTGTGTGATGTACGATCGATTGTGCCCCGACTGGACTGAGTTTTCTTTTTTTGTTCGTTGCAGGTGGCGATGTGGCTTTTGAACTGTTAGACAAGCTCGACATTGCCCATTGCCAGAAGCTGCTCGACCACCGCGTAGGGAGTGAGGACGATCTGTCCCTTTTGCATTTGCATCGTTGTTCCGCTGTGGGCTGGAGTGAGCTACCAGAACTGGTGATCGATCGATACTTACTCCGGAAGTCGCACTGGGGGACACTCGTCTCGCGCGTGGACAAACACCGCACGTGATTTGTCTGGCTCCGATACTGTATATCCGAGGAACAGATGAGATCTGCGATGGCGGGTGATTGGGGAGAGACGCACTCATGGGGGGCGTGAACGGCGTGTTGTCATCGAGCCTCTGTTGATGCGGAGGTAAAGCCTGCAAGACAGACACTTTGAAATGGCTCTCAGTCAACTGTGCGAACCTATAAACCGATCGCACAAAGGTTAGATTATACCAACACGACTGGCAGGGGAGAGGGGTCGCGCGCACCGTCTCGCATGGTCCAGCTCTGCTTGGGACAACCGCTCCTGCACTTCGGGCGTGGCTACGATGTGTCGTGCGAATTTTTCAATCTAGTGTGCCTTTTTGGTTACGAGGCGGTCTGGGAACGCAGCAGGGAAGGGCGAGGAGTGCGTGCCGCACCTTGTAGAGCCGCGAGCGGATGTAGGAGCGCACGACAAACTTGACGCGCTCGACTTCGGTCTGGACGAGCATGATCCGCGCGTGCTCCGCCTCGGACGAGTCAGGGTCCCCGCGTAGCGCCTGGACCGTGTCCGTCTACAGCAATACAAGTTTTTAAAATGACCACTGTGGGGGGCGGCACGCACCTGTCGGCGGATGTGGTCGAGCAGTGCGCTGAGTACCTCTGCCTGCATGGGCAGGATGTCCGGCGCGTGCCGCTCGTTGAGCCAATGCCGCACGAGCTGGTGAAAGAGCGTTTCGGGCGCTGCGGCTGTGCCAAAGTCGAGCGCGATGGGCTCGACGGGCACGGCGCGGCCAGTAGAGAGGCCAGCCATGGGGACATCTTCGTCGTCGTCGAGGAGTGCACGGCGCGGAGGCATGAGTGCGAAACACCAAGAGGACCACGGATTAGGAAAGGGAAAGGAACAGCTAGGGGTAGACGTCATGGGACCCAAGGATTTGTCCATTTTTGGTTTGCTCCCTGATGGTGCTCGATTGATGCGTGGCTCGGCACAGTTTCCAGGGGCGGCGCTGGGGAGCTCTTTCCCGCAAATGTCTTGATGAAGTGTGATAATATACATTGTACTATATAAGATGTGGTGGTCCCTTGCCTGCCAAGGGGCTGAGAAACTAATACGACACCCCAAATACCACCCACCCCGCTAGTACTACTCACAATCTAGCATGGGTATCATCGCATCCTGCCTTGCGGGCACGTTCTCCTGCCTAGGTGACTGTGTCATTGGCATAATCGGTGCCATTGCAGACTGTCTGGAATGTATCATTGCAGGTGCGCTCTTATCCCCGCTGGGACGTAACATAATTTCTGATGGAATACACACAGTCGTCGTCGGGTGTCTGACAGGAATCGTAGATTGTATATGCGACATCATCTGTTGCGGGTGCGTGGTTTCTGCGCATCTACGTAATTTTGGCTGACGAACGTGGCTGATGGCATTAATCTAGTCGACCAGGGAGCCGTGCGGCAGCAACAACAGCTGAATGAGAGAGGCTACCACTAGACCACCATCTACCACAGTGACGACCTTTTGTAACGACAGTGATGACTTATGATAAGATAAGATTGGAAGCTTCCACCGATAAAGCACGAGTAAACAAGCGTGAAATTTGAGATCAAACGACACGCGATGGCTCTTCTCTTCACCCGAACTCAGGGAGGACATGAAGAGTAAATCATAAAAGCCTGACACCCACCAACATGTCCTCAGATCTGAACTTGAGCACCAACCCAAGGCCTGCCATCGCACGCTCTCTCAGTCACGGCTTCCCTACACCTCCCATCGCGCCTCCTCAGCTTTATGCTGGTGAGACAAAAAATGCCCCCGACGCTGTTATCGAACTCATCGATGGCACCGCTTTCTGCGGGATAAGCTTCGGCGCTCAAGGAAAAAGCGTCGCGGGCGAATGTGTATTTCAGACAGGTGCGCGCGCCGCGCCAACCCACTCGTGCCTTTCTCAAGAATGAATCCGTGAATAGGCATGGTCGGGTACACAGAATCGCTCACGGACCCATCGTACGAGGGCCAAATCCTCGTCCTCACCTACCCACTCGTCGGCAATTACGGCGTTCCCAGCCGCGCACGTGCCCAACTCGACGCCCTGCCCGCGCACTTCGAGTCCTCGCGCATCCACGTCGCCGGACTCGTCGTCGGCTACTACTCCGAAGACTTCTCCCACTTCCTCGCGCACTCCTCGCTCGGCGCGTGGCTGAAAGAAAACGACGTGCCCGCGCTCTGCGGCGTCGACACGCGCGCGCTCACGAAGCGCATCCGCGCCAAAGGCGCCATGCTCGCCCGACTGCTCGCTCGCAAGGCGGGGGCTCCCGTGCGCGCCGTCGACCCGCCCATCTCGCGCGAGTCCTCGCCGCCACACTCGGCCAAGCCGACGCCCCCATGGCGCGACGACTACGTCCTCGTCCCCTACCGCGACCCGAACACCGCCAACCTCGTCGCGGCAGTGTCCACCACGGCGCCGCGCGTGTACCCGCCGACGTGCAGCGCGCGCCTGCACCCCTCTGGTCGGCCCCTGCGCGTGCTCGCGGTCGACGTCGGCATGAAGTATAACCAGATCCGCTGCTTTACGTCGCGCGGCGTCGAGCTCAAGGTCGTCCCGTGGGACTACGACTTCACTGCGCGCTCTGAGGAGCCGTACGACGGGCTCTTCCTCTCCAACGGGCCGGGAAACCCCACCACGGTGCAGACGACCATCGACCGCGTCGCGCACGCGATGGAGAAAGCGGACAGGCCGATATTTGGAATCTGCTTGGGCCACCAGCTGCTCGCGCTGGCAGCCGGCACGCGCACGAGCAAGATGAAGTACGGTAATCGCGGGCACAATATCCCGTGCACGGACGCGCTCAGCGGTCGGTGCTATATCACCTCGCAGAACCACGGCTTCCAGGTCGACACGGCGACGCTCCCCCCAGGGTGGAAAGAGCTGTTCAGGAACGCGAATGACGGGAGCAACGAGGGCATATATTGCGAGGACAGGCCGTTCTTCTCGGTGCAGTTCCACCCCGAGTCTACCCCCGGCCCGCGCGACACCGAGTTCCTCTTCGACGTGTTCGTCCAAAATGTCGCGGACTGCGTCGCCGCGGGCTCGCTGGTTCCCATATCCCTCCCCGGCGGAAAGAAGGCGGACAACGACGCACGCACGCCGCGCGCCGACGTCCAAAAGGTGCTCATCCTCGGCTCGGGCGGTCTCTCGATCGGCCAGGCAGGCGAGTTCGACTACTCGGGCTCGCAGGCGATCAAGGCGCTCAAGGAGGAGGGCATCTACACCATCCTGGTGAACCCGAACATCGCGACGATCGCGACGTCGAAGGGACTCGCAGACAAGGTCTACTTCCTGCCCGTGACGCCCGAGTTCGTGCGCAAGATCATCCAGTACGAGAAGCCGGACGGGATCTACGTCACGTTTGGCGGGCAGACGGCGCTCAACATCGGCATCAGGCTCAAGGACGAGTTCGCGGCGCTCGGCGTGCGCGTGCTCGGCACGCCCATCGAGACGATCATCGCGACGGAGGACAGACAGCTCTTCGCGGCCGCGATGGAGCAGATTGGCGAGAAGTGCGCGCAGAGCGCGTCCGCGACCACGACGGACGAGGCGATCGTCGCCGCGGCGGAGATCGGGTACCCGGTCATCGTGCGCGCCGCTTACGCGCTCGGTGGGCTCGGCTCGGGCTTTGCGCAGAACGAGGGGCAGCTCAAGGCGCTGTGCGGCAAGGCGTTCGCGACGAGCCCGCAGGTGCTCGTGGAGAAGAGCATGAAGGGCTGGAAGGAGATCGAATATGAGGTCGTGAGGGACTGCCGCGATAACTGCATCACCGTGTGCAACATGGAGGTCTGTCTCGCTTTTCCCTTCTTCCCTGGTGCGCCTGAACTAGGAGATAGAACTTTGATCCCTTGGGCATCCATACAGGCGACTCGATCGTCGTCGCCCCGTCGCAGACGCTCTCGGACGTGGACTATAACATGTTGCGGACGACGGCAATCAACGTCATTCGTCATCTCGGGGTTATCGGCGAATGCAACATCCAGTACGCGCTTAACCCCACTTCGCGCGAGTACTGCATTATCGAGGTAAGCGCGCGCGGCCCTTTCCCATATCCAAACTGTGGTGCATATACGTCTATTGTAGGTGAATGCGCGTCTCTCACGGTCCTCCGCACTCGCGTCCAAAGCAACTGGGTATCCACTCGCTTTCATCGCTGCAAAGCTCGGGCTCGGCATCCCACTCAATGAAATCAAGAACTCGGTCACGAAGGTCACGTCGGCATGCTTCGAGCCCAGCCTCGACTACGTCGTCGTCAAGATCCCGCGCTGGGACCTCAAGAAGTTCAGCCGCGTGTCCCGCCTGCTCAGTAGTAGCATGAAAAGCGTCGGCGAGGTGATGAGCATCGGCCGCACGTTCGAGGAGACCATACAAAAGGCCATCCGGGCGATCGACGACCAGTTTTCTGGCTTCGCGAAGGTGTGTGTACGGGTAGCGCTGACGTGACTGCTTCGTCTGACGGTGTGTAGAATGACCTTGTCGAGGGTATCGACGAGGAGCTCGTGAACCCGACCGACAAGCGCATCTTTGCCATCTCCACCGCGTTCCACCGCGGCTACTCGGTCGACAAGATCTGGCAGATGACCAACATCGACAAGTGGTTCTTGACGAAGCTGCAGAATATCTTCAACATGGAGCAACACCTTTTGTACGCCGTCTCTCTCTTTCTGCGCAGAGGTAGTAGATTACTCATGCCCGCGGCGTAAGGACGTTGAACATCTCGAGCATAAGCCCAGAGCTCCTCCGCCATACGAAGCAGCTTGGCTTCTCGGACCGCCAGCTCGCAGTGTGCCTCGGCACGAACGAGCTTGTGGTTCGCCGGCTGCGCGAGGAACACGGCGTCTCGCCTTTCATCAAACAAATCGACACGGTCGCGGCCGAGTTCCCAGCATTCACCAACTACCTCTACACTACGTACAACGCCATCGAGCACGACATCGAGTTCGAGGACCGCGGTGTGATGGTACTCGGTTCCGGCGTGTACCGCATCGGTTCCTCTGTCGAGTTCGATTGGTGCGCCGTGCGCGCGATCCGCACGCTGCGCGAACAGGGCCTGCCCACCGTCATGGTAAACTACAACCCGGAGACTGTCAGCACGGACTATGACGAAGCGGACCGGCTGTACTTTGAAAACATTGCGCTCGAGACGATTCTCGACATCTACGACACGGAGCGCTCGCGCGGCGTGATCCTTTCGATGGGCGGGCAGACGCCGAACAACATTGCACTCCCGCTGCACCGCGAGAACGTCAAGATCTACGGGACGTCGCCAGAGATGATCGACACCGCCGAGAACAGGTACAAGTTCTCGCGGCTGCTGGACGAAATCGGGGTCGACCAGCCGCAGTGGAAGGAGCTCACGGCCTTCGGGGACGCAGAAGCGTTCTGCCAGACAGTCGGCTACCCCGTCCTCGTGCGCCCGTCGTACGTGCTCTCCGGCGCGGCGATGAACGTCGTCTCTACGTCGAGCGACCTCTCGAACTACCTCCAACAGGCTGCGGAGGTGTCGCGCGACCATCCGGTCGTGATCACCAAGTACATAGAACAGGCCAAGGAGATCGAGATGGACGCGGTCGCGAAGGACGGGAAGATGGTCATGCACTATATCTCGGAGCACGTGGAGAACGCCGGCGTGCACTCGGGCGACGCGACGCTCATCCACCCGCCGCAGGACCTCGACCCGCAGACGGTGCGCCAGATCGAGGAGGCGACGGCGAAGATCGGCAACGCGCTGAACGTCACAGGCCCGTTCAACATCCAGTTCATCGCGAAGAACAACGAGATCAAGGTGATAGAGTGCAACCTCCGCGCGGCGCGCTCGTTCCCGTTCGTCTCGAAGGTCACGGGCATCGACGCCATCGAGATGGCCACAAAGGTCATGCTGGGGCTCCCGGTCGAGCCGTACCCGGACGCCGGGCTCCCCGCGGACTACGTCGGCGTGAAGGTGCCGCAGTTCAGCTTCAGCCGTTTGTCTGGCGCCGACCCCGTGCTCGGCGTCGAGATGGCGTCGACGGGCGAGGTGGCGTGCTTTGGAAGGGACAAGTACGAGGCGTACCTCAAGGCGCTCATCTCCACTGGCATCGTTCCGCCGAAGAAGAACGTCCTCTTCTCGGTGGGAGGGTTCAAAGACAAGGTCGAGCTCCTTCCTTCTGTGCAGAAACTTCAGGCAGCTGGGTATAACATCTTCGCCACATCTGGGACGTCGGACTTCCTCAGCGAGCATGGGGTCTCTTGCAAGGTCAGTTCGCTTCCATTATACCCCTTTTTAACGAGTAGGGCCTTAAATGTCTCTCTGCGTGCAGTACCTGGAGGCACTCGGAGATGGGGGAAGCGAAGACAAATCTGAGTATTCTCTGACGCAGCACCTAGCAAACAACCTCATCGACATGTACATCAACCTGCCGTCAAAGAACAACTATCGTCGACCCGCAAGTTACGCTAGCAAGGGCTACCGCACGCGCCGTATGGCAGTCGACTTTGCCGTCCCGCTGATCACGAATGTAAAAGTCGCAAAGTTGCTGGTGGAGGCACTCGTGCGCAAGATGCCTTTAAACGTTTCGACCGTGGACGCCAAAACGTCACACGTGACCCACATCTTCCCAGGCCTGGTCAACATCGCCGCCTTCGTGCCGAGCCTGAGCGCCCCAGGAAGCGACGACATCGTCGAGGCGTCCAAGGCCGCTCTCAGTGCCGGCTTCACCACGTCCCTCGTCATCCCGCTCGGGTACGGCAACGAGATCTGCGATCGCGAGACGCTGGATCAGGCGCGCGCGAACATATCCGCCAGCTCGGCCTATGGGAACTACGCGCTCAGCGTCACCGCGTCGCCCACGAACTCTAAGACTCTGGAAGAAGAGCTGCAGACGGACGTAAAGTCGCTTTTCATCCCGTTCGGTCAGGGGAACGTCGCTACGCAGGTCTCGGTCGTCGCGGCCCACTTTGCGTCCTGGCCTGTCGACAAGCCCATCGTCACCAACGCCAAAGGCTCAGACCTGGCATCTGTTCTACTCGTTGCGTCTCTCAACAGCCGCAGCGTGCACATCAGCGACGTGCAGAACAGGGAGGACCTCATGTTGATCAAACTCAGCAAGGCGAAGCAGCTCAAGGTCACGTGCGATGTTAGTGTATACACGCTCTTCTTCACGCGGGACCAGTTCGGCGCCGGCGTCAAGGCGCTCCCGACCGCGGAGGACCAGGCGTTCATCTGGCAGAACTTGGAGGTTATCGACGCCTTCACGGTCAATGGGCCTCCATTCTACGTCAGCCTGGAACTGGGGGAGAAGGGATCTCCGTGGTCTGGTGTAGAAGAGTCGCTTCCTCTACTCCTCACGGCGGTCGCGGAGGGGCGCCTCACGCTCAGAGACGTCCGGGAGCGCTTACACGACAACCCCATTCGCATCTTCGGACTTCCTGAGCAGGCCCACACACAGGTCGAGGTGGTCGTCAATCGTTCGTCTATCTTCCCAAAACGCGGCAACTATTGGTCTCCGATCTCCGGAAAACCGGTCAAGGGCGCAGTCCACCGAGTCGTCTTGCATGGACAGACCGTCTTCTTGGACGGCGCATTCATCGCAGTCCCGAACGGGAAGGATATCTCTACGGCGGCTGTCAGCCATGCGCCGGAAAAGCCGGTGACCGCGAACCTCATTTCTTCCCTCTCTTCGACCCAACTTGCCGTCGCGCCCTCTGTGGCTGCCAAGCAGACGCAAGCAGACCTTTCCGTCGGAGTTTCCACCTCCCTACTCGCGCCGGCGCGCGCACAGCAGACGCTTACGCACGTCGTCCCGCACCCGGCTTTCCACCGTCGCCACATCCTTTCTGTCAAGCAGTTCACCCAGCGCGACATCTACGATCTGTTCTCGCTTGCGCACGAGATGCGTCTCCAGGTAGAGCGTTCCGGGGCCGTTGACATCCTCCGCGGGAAGGTCCTCTGCTCGCTTTTCTACGAGCCGTCGACGCGCACGAGCGCCTCGTTCGAAGCAGCGATGAAACGCTGCGGCGGGGACGTCGTGTCCGTCACGGCGGACCGCAGCAGCGTGAAAAAGGGCGAGACGCTGCAGGACACGATCCGGACGCTCGGGTGCTACGGCGACGCCGTCGTGCTGCGGCACCCCGACGTCGGCAGCGCGCAGCTTGCCGCGAAGTACTCCCCAGTTCCGGTCCTGAACGCGGGCGACGGCACCGGCGAGCACCCGACGCAGGCGCTCCTGGATGTGTACACGATTCGCTCTGAGCTCGGCACGGTCAACGGACGCACGATCACGCTTATCGGGGACCTGAAGAACGGCCGCACCGTCCACTCGCTCGTGACGCTGCTCTGCCTCTACTCTGTCCGCCTCAACTTCGTCTCGCCTGCAGAGCTCGCCATGCCCGCCAGCGTCGTCTCCGCCGCGCGCAAAGCCGGCGTGCCCGTGCACCAGTGCGAGAGCCTGGAGGAGGTGCTCGGCGAGACAGACGTGCTGTACGTCACGCGCGTGCAGAGGGAGCGGTTCGCGGACGAGAGGGAGTGGGAACGGGTTAAGGACGTTTACAGGGTGGACCATGCTGTCCTGTCGCGGGCGAAGGAGGACGTGATCGTCATGCACCCCCTCCCACGACTCAACGGTAAGCAGCAACCCCTCCTCTCCTTTACGCTTCGTTGTCGGGAGCTAATCGCACGCGAATCGCACAGAAATCGACCCCGAGGTCGACTTTGATTCGCGCCGTGCGGTGTATTTCCGCCAGATGCGGTACGGGCTCTACGTGAGTTTCCTTTGACTTTTCAGCTTCCCGATCGTTTTTGTCTGAGTGGAGGGCCTGCCTCTTCGTTTTTCTAGATTCGTATGGCGCTGCTCGTGAGCGTACTAGGCTAAACGAGGATGAAGGTAGGAGGTAAGTGATCATCAGAGATTTCCTTTCAACATTCGGATCTATAGATGCAGCAATCTAAAAATACTAGGGTCAAAGGGTTCCAGTTGGGCAAGGCACGCACGACAAGTTGCAGTGGGATGAAAAGGATAGACACGTGTCCGTTGTATCCCATAATGACTGGCGTAATTTGATTTGATGTTGTGAGAATGTTGCACTCGAGCTAACTGTGCGACCAGTACTGTACTGCGGTTGCACCACAACACGCAGTAGCACTATCCACAATTTCAAGGAATGTATGATACAGCGGCGGGGTTTGTTCGTCAAATCCACAAATCCACAAATCCACAAATCCACGACCTATAGTAGGTCGGGCACATAGTGGGACCGGACCGGAGTGCCGCCTTTGTGGCCTTGTGGATCGGCTCTCTTTCAATGCCACAGTCATAGTCTACGCATGGCTATCCGATACAGCTTCGCGCTTGGATCATCTGAAGAACCTGTTCATCTCGTGCCTATAATCTACCAGGTCTGAGATTTCACCTCAGACTTGGGCGTCCTTCACTGTTCCACAAAAGAACAATTAGCGATCGACGGCGAGCTTTGCCCTTTCGTCTTGCAAGTTCGTGGCTCAATCAAATGACGCGGACGTGCGCGCTTAGACTTTTTCCTGGCCTTCCTCACTGCTTCCACCTTTGTTGTGGTTCTTCCTCTCTTTGCATTTCGTGGTCGTGGCCTTTCACCAATGAATCTAACCTTGATCCGTGTTCTCGAGCCCTGACTCTGGGCGTCTGCACAAGGTGTGGCCCGTCAACGTGTTGCTTTGCCTACCCTGTTCTGCATTCCTTTCACTCCAGCTCCCGCCGGCTTCATCGCAATGAACTGTCCGGGCTCTGGATAGATAAGAAGCGGCCCTCTTTGCGTCGGTTTCGATATCCAACTCAGTAAACACACTCACAGTTCTCGTACACATCTTTTCTCACCTCGTCGCCTCCATCTACATCTCCATTATGTCTCGCACGACCTGCCACATCGGTGTCGCATTCTATACCCACCCTTCCTTCCCCACCCAATGGGTCCTCGTTCTCTCCGAAAGCCCCGTTTTCGACGGTCCCGTTTGGTGTAGCACTGCCGTCGAGACCGTGAACGGCTGGGGCGCATCGTGGATACCGTGCGACTGGTCTCCCGCCCGCTTCAACCCTATGGCGCTCTTCTCGGGCGTCGTCTACGTCACGCAAGCCGCCATGCCGACGAACCACATGCAGGCCCTGATTTCCAGGTCCAACGTCGCGTCGGAGCTCGACCGCTTCCGCATCCAAGGCGCCGGCGACGTTCCGTTCGGCACCGACAAATACGTCGTCCTCGCCCTCCTTCGTCTCTGCGAGGGACGCCATATCAGGCTCCCCAAGCTCAACCCCAGTGACCTTGCCAATTTTATTCGTGGACGCGTGCCCGATCTGCAGCGTGCGCAGCGTACCCGAGGGGGTAACGTGTTCTCCGTCGTCTCTCTTGAGAATGGGAACGTCTCGTTTGGTAGTTTGAGTCGCTGAACAGTTCCGTATGTCCTTCACGTTTTTTTTTCCCCCCTTTACCAACATCAACTCACGCTGTTTTCACAGATATCATTCGGCTTCTTGATAGATTGATTTTATCTTGATCGTACTTTACAGTAGCTACTAATGGTTTGAAGGGAGAGTCAGATCGATTTCTTCAATTATATATTCTTTTTAATCTTGTACTTTTGGTGGGATGGCTGCCGGAACTGTCTAAGGTACAGTATTCTATCGGCGTCCGATGACTTACCCTGCAGGTGCTCATCACGGTTCCTTCTCTGGCGTCGTCATGGGCCTGATATATTGACTCTGATGTTCCGTGGAGTCGGCCAATGTTTGTGGCCCTCAACAGAAGGTCATCCAGTGTTAAATAAGGCTAGAAATGTGAGATGGATTGTTACGGAGTTGTCGTCGTCGACCACTTGGCTGTTCTTGAGCTTGAGCTCGAACGCTTGAGTAAGGAAGAGATTTCTCTGGGATCTTCCTGTGCTTTGAGAGGGGTCTTCTGGCCACCGTACTAGTAAATCAATGAGTCACAGTTTATGCGATTCCTGAATTTACTTCGTCTGTCTAGTCTGTCTCTTGGTCTGTCTCGGTACCTTTGCACTCCGTTCGCCCCGGGCCGTCGCACGTGAGCGCGTGAGCTTTCTTCCCCGCTGCTAGGCTGTACCCCTATATTCAACTACAGTTCCACTCAGGCTAGCCCCTTGACTATTGGCATCTCACAACACAGTATGCCAGTCACGTAACCCCTCTCTCTCGAAAAATGATTGTTCTCTCATGTGTTCCGGGAACCAGTGGCACACCCAAACAAAGAATTGTGAATAGATGACTTAAGACTTGAAGAAACCACACTACATGGTTTCTTCCCCTGGGTTGCCCTGGGGAATGCTTGGAAGTTACATAAATCGTACGATCCAAGGTATCTACGTGCAGCGGGCTGGCACACCAGATATTGTCAGAAACGACTGGGGAGCTAGGCGCGCATAAGGCGTTAGGTACGTCGAAAGGAACGTAGGTACACGTGAAATAATGGGAACGCTACTACGAAAAGCAGGGGATTGTCTCTGATCAATAAGAAGTGAAGTCCGACTAGTGACGATCGTGTTGCGAGACCATCCTCGCATCACATCACACTGAGTGAACTCATGCCTGACGCCGAGGTCACTCGCACGTGGACGCTCGACATTTCAACACAGGGTACAATCTCTAATTCTCTGCAGCTCTTCCGTTCATCGAACATGCCACTGGCAACCAAGCTGGAAACAGTCATTACTGTGACGCACCAATCACCTTCGCTGTTTTGCCTGTATGGCAGTGTATCCCAAAGCATTCCCTTTTAGATGTAAAACACTTTGTTTCGCTTTCAGTACTTTACTGTACAAACTTTATAGACCATTGCATACGAATGGAATGGATGTGATAGTAATGAACCTGAAAAAATTACGCAAGAGATGCGAAGCCAACACGGTTCTTGCCGAAGTCAAAGGTCGTGTATACGTTTTGCAGGAACACGTCGCCGATAATCCATAACGATACTATCCAATCGTGAGATAGCTCTGAGGCGAAAATGAAGGATGGGGCTCACCGATATCGTCCAACGCTCCAAAGCCACCAAAGCAAGCGTTTGAACCGGAAGCGGAGGGACCTAGGTTAAAAGTTGAAGCGCTAATTTCGAATGCTTTCCCGGAGAATGTAATAGAGACAGAAGTGTTGAAATCGCAAGGAACTTGCCAGACGTCAATCAGTCGACTCGTCAGCGAGATATGTCCGTCATGAACGTACTTGTCCAGGTCCCTTGTCCGACGTAATTAGAACCAGGGATTTGATCATAGATGTCCTGTACACTCGGGTAGTCACCGACGACTTGGGTGGTACCAGTGTCAATGACGGCACCCTTGCTAGTGACAACAGTCTCTCCGTTAACAGAAATACCGTCGAATGCGCCTTGCCAGAAACCCTGCAATATATGATCGACGATCGTCAACACTGGACCAACTCGGAATGCATCATCGTTCATCCCTACCTGTGTAGTGACGGGCATGTAAGTGAAAGAGCCCGTGTAGTGGTTTATGTTCGTCCCGCCAATGTAGAGCTCAGAACCTAACTCGGCCAAGTAGAAGCTGAATACTGGATTGGGAACTTGGCCTTGCGTTACAAGACTCTGGAACACAGGACTGGCCCCGTAACGCGACATGGACTCGTATGCCATACCAAGAAGACCGTCCGTGAACCGAAACAAGCCGGACTTGGAATAGGCTGTAGCTGCACCGAGTCTCTGTTGAGTAGCCTGGGAGAGATCCGTCAATCACCAGAGATTTTATTATGTGCGACGGGTGCTGACCTCGTAATCAACGAGAGTGACGGTATCCGTGAACTGCTCACCACGCATGGTTTCACCGCCCTCGAAACTAAGTTCGAACCCACGCATAACATCTCTCGACGTAGAACTTGAAGAGGGATCGTACAACGTGCGGTTGGGGAAAGTTGAGTTACATTCTGGGCCCGAGGCAAAAAGAAACAAGTCGCTGCTGCCCGTGTCAAAATCCACTGCACGCCACTCGGTTAATTTCGGCCACACCAACTTTCCAGTTCCGAAATGGCGACCCACCAGTGTAGGTCACTGCGGGAGTACCGACTGTGATAGAACCATACCATAGTCTGTTGTTGTCATCGTCAAGTAGGTCACCTTCACCTCCCGTTGCCGAGTCCTTCAGCTGGGACGCGGAGGGGTGAGCTGCACCTGTGTTCTTCTCAAACGCCTCGAAGCCGTGCTGTATTTTCCTGCAAATGGCGTCGTCATAAGATGGGTACCGAACGCCCCATAAAAATATGAAGCACTAACGCGACAGTACGTCGCAAGCTGGCCTGGAGCTTTGCGGTGCCAACGACACCATCAGCATTGCGGAATCCTGAATGCTTTGCTATCGGGATGGAGACTCCACCACCGAAGCGTTCCTGGGCCGCAGCGATGAAGAAGGGGAGTGCCGCAACAATGAAAGTGGGGGAGAAGTACATTTTACAAGAAGTGACCTGGCGGTTCCAGAGCTTGAAGTGTCTGAGTATGTGGAGGTCAGAGGCTGAAAAAGTCCTCTATTTTATACACACAAATGCGTGCAGTGTTTAGACCTTCGATTTCCACGGCCTTGGGCTACGAATGTACTCATGGCTAGGCGCAGGGATTATTCGCCTACTATAAAATGATAAAATCACTTGATAGTGATGTACTGATACTAGTATTGCTAGTATGAGAACCTTGACGAGAATTAGTACCTGGCGCATTCCGTTTAATAACTAAGACGGGTCTCCGAGTCGTCGAATTCTCGGGGTTTTGGGACCAAGTTTGTGGCAGGCGAGATATATGGAAGGGCGAGAAGGGCTAATACTAGTAACTTTTTAACAGCAGTTGCCAGTGGTGAGTACATCGATGAGTAGTTAGGTGAACGGAGAGGGCATTACAATCATGATCAAACAAGCACTGCACTAGTTGACTTGAAAAAGTACTCAATTATTAGGATCACAGGCGCTCGCTGGCGATTAATTCCCAGCAGTCGCATCGCGCGATCATCGTTGTTGTTACGCGCAGTAAGGCGTATCGTTCGAGTTCGAGTTCGGAGTTCGTTCGGAGTTCGAAAGTTCAAAGGCGATTGCCGACAATGAGACGGCGGAGCGGTGATTCACAAGACGAGAGGGAATCGTTCGGGGTTCGGGGTTCGTGAAGCCAAAAGAGTCGTATTCGAGAAAGCTACTGCAGTTGAATACAGTAGGTCGAGCTTAGGGCTCAAGGGGTTTACAGATGGTCCTTAAGTACTACAAGCCTCGAGGTAAAAGAAACTGCTAGAAGGTAAGAGAAACGAATAGACGTAGTCGAGTCATACAGAACGTGAGGCGACAGGTTAGACTACGTCATCGGAAACGTCGAGAACTATCGAGTAACTGTCCTGGGGAATGTGATAGAAGGCTAGAGAATGACGAGGGAGAAAACGTGGTGGGCATGTGTAGCGTAACAGTTGTTTTCTGTGATGCCGCCAATACAAGTTGGCTACGTCCATTTTTTTTCTCATCCGCGGACCACAAAATACCTTCTCTCGTTGTGAGATGCATAAAAAGATAACATTGCAGTGTCGGTGTATTGCTCGGGTGGTCCGCGGGTATCATTGAAAGTTGAAACGGTGCGACGAACGGGGTGGTATTGGACAGGATTATGCGTGAAGTACCTACTGTAACATGTAACAAGTGACTCAAACAGTACCATTGCCAGCTCTCTGATCTCGCGTTAAGATTGATGCGTGTTCAGAAATGACTGGTGGCACGCACCATGTCCCAGGGCAAAGGGCGAGTTTGCTGATGCGTCGGCAGTACTGTTCTTTTTTTTTTTTTTTTTTGGAAAAGGGAGGGACTCGGACTCGGACTCGGATCTTTGGGGTTCGCAAGTCGCAACGAAATCGAAGGTAGGTTGGAACCGTGACAGTCGTGCTATCTTGATACATAACTCACGATCCCCTATCTCCCAGACTCGAATTTGATAGGTGCAAAAGTGTTGGCACACCACCGAGTTATAGACTGGACCACGACGGTCCTACTCCTGAGCAAATACCAAGGCAAACACCGTATTTTTTTGGGAATTCATTTTGATCTTTCTTTCCGAACTCGGTGAGCTCTCGCATCTCTTTCACGTCGGAGATCGTCTATATCACCGCGCCGGACATACCCGTCCTTCTTCGTTGCTCCTTCCCCGTGGGTAACCGCCTTCGCGGCAAGAATAATACGAACCCGGGTACATGACCACTGAGTATCAGACGGGTTTGATACTCGGACGTGTGACTCACCCCATCTGATGTAGGACGCAGAAGTAGCTTCGGGAATACACCACATCATCTACTTGTGGGTCTAGGTAATGGGTGCTACCATGGACCCGCGGCCTCACAGGCCTCACACAAGGCCCCCCACCTGCCTTAAGTACCGACTTTTCCTGCACATTTTCTCTACTCTCCCCGTCTACGACCAAAGCACATCTCTGCGAGAGATCGTGAGCAAGTGACATGGCTTCCACATTATTTCAACCGATCCTTGATGCAGCTCTCGCCGACTACACCAAGCAGGTTGGCATAGATCTCGCCAACCACCTCCTTGCCGGCAATATTCGATCTTGCGGTTCTCCTGATGATGTCCTTAAGCTACTCGAAGACAAGGCCAACCAATTCAAAGACTTTCGCGACGGGAATCGCAAGTTGCTCAACTGGCTTAACCCGGTGGTCCACGTCGTACACACCTTATCTGGTGCTCTTGGCGCGTCCATTACCTTAGTTAGCCGAAATACCCTCGTTCTTTCCGTTTACTCTTTTCACTGATTCTGTTACCAGGTTCCATTCGAACCAGCGAAGGCGATCTTTGCTGGAGTGGATGTTCTCATCGCAGTACGTGTCCCATCACATTCTCCAACTGCATCGCCCAATCAGTTCTGGATTGTAAAGGCAGCCAATGGAGTCAGCTCGAGTTACGATGCGCTCGTCGAATTGTTTGAATGCCTCGGGAATTTCCTCAAACGCCTTCGAATCTACACAGATCTCCCCTTGACTTCCTCAATGACGGAAATAAGCGTAAAGATCATGGTCGAGCTGCTTTCCGTTCTTGCTCTCGCCACCAAACAAATTAAGCTGGGTAGATTCAGTAAGTGGATCCATCTCTTTGGTATGTGGGAGCTCAATGCCACGCAGAGAAATTTGCAAAGAAGCTGCTAGGAGAAAGCGAGATCGAAGGTATGCTACGCAGACTGGATCGTCTCACCCACGAAGAAGGTCGGATGACCATAGCCCAAACGCTCGAAGTTGTCTACGGACTTGTGAATAATGTAAAAGTGGTCATAAATGGTACGCAATATTCTCAGCGGACCATAGATGTTCAATTGAGTTCTCTGCAGATGGAAAAGCATCAGTGGAAGGCATCTGGAAGGCTTTGGGTGAGCTTTGACTGTTTTCGGGAATTGGGGTCACGGAAACCGATCAGGATGGTAGATGTGATGGAACAGATTGCGAACGACATAAACAAGATGAAGCGTTCGTTGTCCATCGATTCTACTATTGTGGTCCCGTAGCGCTAAATTTGGCATAGGTGATCGCTTGCAAAGGGAGTCTCGAAGTTGGCTCTTCCCACCGGATCCGTCATCAAACTACAATATTGCGCGTGAAATATATCAAGATGGAACCGCAACATGGTTCTGCGAGGGAAGCGTCTTCGCCGAGTGGAACACCAAGGGGTCCCTGTTGTGGATCCGCGGAAAACGTGCGTTACCAATTTTGGACTTGTCACAATCCTGATTCGCTTCCCTCGTTGTAGCTGGCTCTGGGAAAACCATTTTGATGTATGAGACGTTTTGCCGCCCCCGCAGATCGTGGATATTCACGCACTCTTCTAGGTCCACGATCATCCGAGAAATCAACAGAAAGCGCAAGGCTGGACTAGCTTCGATGGCCTACTTTTTCTTCGACTTCAGGGATACTAAGAAGCAACACCGGCGCGATCTCCTCTCCTCCATCCTCTTCCAGCTCAGCGCCCGATCCGATGCCCGCCATCATATTTTCTCTCGTTTCTATTTGGATCACGACGAAGGAGTACAACAGCCTTCAGATGACGCACTCTCCCAATGCCTGACGAATATGCTCAAACTCGAGGGACAGCCGGCGACGTACATCATTATTGATGCTCTCGATGAATCCCCTAACATCTCTGGAACTCCCACCGCTCGTGAAAAGGTGCTCGAAGTTTTGGAGCATCTCGTCGGTTTACAACTCCCAAATGTACATATATGTCTCTCCAGCCGTCCGGAGATTGACATTCAGACCATTCTCCAACCCTTGGCGATGTTCCTTGTTTCGCTTCACGAAGAGAGCGGGCAAATGGCAGATATCTCAGGATACGTCAAATCATTCGTGCACTCTGATCGGAATATGCGACGATGGACAGCAGAGAATAAGCAACTTGTTATCAACACACTCTCGGATAAAGCAGATGGCATGTAAGCGATTCCTCCTACGGTTTCTCTGAACTGAGGCTTAATGAACGCGGCAGGTTCAGATGGGTTTACTGCCTGCTGGACACCCTGCGTCGGTGCTTCCCCGCCAGTATCCATAGTATTTTGGACCACTTGCCAGAGACATTGGACGAAACATACGAACATATGTTACTTAGGATCGACAAAGTAAAGCGACAGTTCGCACACCGACTCTTCCAATGTCTTGCCGTATCTCTTCGACCACTTCGCGTTGAAGAACTTGCAGAGATTCTGGCAATCCGTTTCGAAGCAGGAGCGCTCCCCCTGTTCAACACCGGCTGGCGACTCAGTGATGCGGAAGAAGCTGTCCTTTCTGCGTGCTCTAGTCTCATTACCCTTGTCGATGTGAAAGGGTCCCGAATCGTTCAGTTTGCCCACTTTTCTGTAAAGGAATACCTAACGTCGGATCGCCTTGCCACTGCGAACGAGGATCTCTCTCTCTATCACATCGTCCCTCACTTGGCACATGCCACTCTCGCACAGGCTTCCCTCGGTGTCTTACTTCAGCTCGACAACCGCATCGACAAAGATAGCATTCGGAACTTTCCGCTCGCTGATTACGCCGCAAGACACTGGTTCGAACACGGCAAGTTCGAGAATGTGTCATTGACGGTCCGGAGTGCCACGGAACGGCTATTTGATCGAGACCGACCACACTTCTCTGCATGGGTCTGGATATATGATGTCGACGACCCCTGGCGAAAGCCCATGCCTACGGAGAACCCCGAGCGACCAGAGGCGACTCCATTATATTACGCCATATATTGTCGTCTCCGCTGGCTTGTAGAACACCTGATTGTGGCCTATCCAGGGGACATTAATGCTCATGGAGGGTGGTACCAGGCTTCTTGGATCGCAGCATTCGAAATTGGCGATATTGACATTGCGCGGTTGCTTCTTCGGTGTGGCGCTGATGTAAATGCCCTGGATAGCGGGGGGGATAATCCACTACACAAAGCATGTGAACGTGGACATGCTGACATCGTGCTATTGTTACTCGAACACAACGCACACGTTGATGTTTTAACAAAATATCGCTGGACTCCATTGACTATAGCTTCCAATGCCGGGCGCGTGGGGGTAGCACGGTTACTAATCCAGCACGGTGCGGACGTAAAATGTCAGAACGAGCGCGATGTGACCGCACTCAATGCGGCATCGGAAAACGGACATTTGGAAGTCGTTCGGCTCTTGATTGACAACGGCGCAGACGTAGACGACTGGACTGCACTCAATATGGCATCGGAAAATGGACATTTGGAAATCGTCCGGCTCTTAATCGACAATGGCGCAGACACAAACTACCCCAATGACGAAGGCTGGACCTCACTACTTTCAGCAGCAAAACATGGCCATCTTGACATCGTGAAACTCCTTCTCGACAGCGGCGCGGATTTCAACACATGTAACGACGACGGGAAGACCGCTTTGGACCTGGCATTCGACAATGGGAAACTCGAGCTTGCGAACTTCCTATCCGAACACATAGCTTGTGCCATGTCTCTGGATGGCGTGTTGAACTTGAAGCCTTCCACATCGATCCTCCGACCACGACATAAGTCACGAAAACATGGAGACAAATTGGCACCCTTCGACAACGGGCAGAGCCCGCTGTATATCGCATCAGAAAACGGACAGCTCGACATTGTACGGTCCTTACTTGACGGAGGTTTCGATGTCGACGAAACGAACCCACGGCGCATGACCCCATTGCATGCAGCATCAATCGAGGGGAAACTCGAGGTAGCAAAGTTGCTGATCGAGCGCGGTGCATACGTGAACTCGCGAAACAAATCCGGCTATACCCCCCTGCAGGCTGCATCAAGATATGGAAATATGGAGGTTGCGCGGTTATTACTCGACCATGGTGCTGATATAGACGCAAAAACGAGGGACCTGCGGACTGCGTTGCATTTCGCATCATCGTTCGGGCACCTCCACGTTGTCCTGCTCTTAGTACAGCGTGGTGCAGATCTGGATGTTCGCGGTGACAATGGGCGGACTCCCAGACAAGAAGCGATAGCCTACGGACAGCCAGAGATCGCAGAGTTCTTGTCGGAGCGTGATACACCGTGAGGCTTTGAGTAGGCTTTGAGTACACGAACAACAGAAACCACTTTCGCCATTACGGCGTTGCATATATGAGGATTGTTCGGGTGTGTGATATACTGTCACGGGTACTGTATATCTATATTATCCCCCAAATGTACTATCACAGTTTTCATACGACGGTTGTTATAACACCTGACACTTCACGAAACTCTGCAAATAGTTCGCACAAAGTTGGCGCATATTCCTGCGACAGATCATGCTCGTTCACTACTGTACGAGATGTCTGCGGGATTATAGTCCGGGTGATAATGTAGTTGAACCGCTCGAGGTACGCATCACCTTGAATGGGTCTTTTATTGGGACCCATCGTTTCATCGCTGCTGATGCTGTAGAGGATTAGTGGGATCGGGTACGCTGTTGCCTCGGTGTGTGGGATCTCGGGCCGTTCCCGCCGCGCCGCAGTTGACCTGCTCGACGTTGAAGGTCACGGTTTTGCGTTATCACGACATTCGCTCATGAAGGTCGTCACTTTCTGGGTCGGGTACGGACCCATGACGCCCACGACGCCGAGCGCATTCCGGTCCTTCGCGGTAGGGACATAGGCTTCTGTCTGGTACAGCGAGTGCAGGAAGGATGGCCCGTTCCCCTCGTCTCCACCGCGCCTCGACAGAACCGTCACGGGCTCTCCAGACGTCATCTTCTCTATTACCGTGACTTTTCCTCTTGAGAACCTGCGTGGTGTTCGCTGTAGAATGTGCGAGGGACCAAAGTACGTCGTCGGTGCGACAATTCGTACGCGTGCATGCAGCGCCACGGAGAGCGCGTGCCGACCGCGCGGAGAATGGTCACAATTGATGTCCAGGGTTGATGGCCTCAAGGAGCGTATCAATCAAAGCGTTTTCGCGGTGGGGCTTAAGCGCAATGTAGGAGTCAATCGTGGTACCAGCGGGAGGGTGGCCCAAGCTCTCCTAGTTGGCTGGGGTGATGTTCCATGTGTGTTTCAGTTCACACGTATGTCATCCCAAAGAGTTGTAAGAAGTACCGAGGGGAGCGGCTAAGTGCAGAGAGAACAGAGAGCCAGAGGTAGTGCATGATTAAGGTATTTTACAACTATTCAAGGGGATAGATGTCCGGAGAGTAAGCACTGAAACGAGCAGAGTAACAGAGTCTTTACTATGCGACTGAACGTTAGCATCGATGTAGGAGCAGAACCGCAGGGCTTCATATAATGATGTTATCAACAGGATCAGACTTTACTGAGACCGTCAGTAGCAAACTGGAGCAAGACACACTGGCAGCCAAGCAAGCCTGAGGGTGAACTCCGATTAGTTTCAGTATTATTTTTTGTCGAGTTTCCAATCGTGTATACTCCTTTTCGTCTTTTAGGGACGCAAAGCCGGGCCTTGGCACTGGCAATAGTCTGCAAAAGGTAAGACCATGTCGTAGTAATGTCGAGGTTTTGCCCTGCGGAAAATCAAAGGCTAAAGTTCATCGCATGTACAACACGTGACTGTGTGATCGTTTTATGCTTCCTTTTTTAGCAAGCAAGTCTTATGTCATCTAGATCGTATTTATTCACCACTGGTATCCTACATAAGCACCTCGACACTGATTCGAGTACAGAAGAAAGCGTCACTCCATCCGGCACCACCAATCTTTCAGCCACTGTCCAACCCACCTCGTACAGAATGTCTGCCCCTCAACGCAAGCACCAAAATAAGACGGGTTCCTTCGGGTCTAAGATCATGCAAGACCTCATTTGAAATAACTGAAAGAGGCCACATATGCTAGTGACCCGATTTATATTTGTCCTCGCGCGTTTCTACTTTAGATGGGGCCAAGCATGGACAGGTTCGCGACGTAGTTGAGCGCATCGGTGCGGTAGTTGTCATCGCCGACGATAATCGGGAAGAGCATGTCGTCTTGGAAGACGGCTGCCTTGGGTTTCTTCGGGTTCCATTGGGGCCACGGGATTCCAAGACCAATCCTTCCGTTAGGGTCGAGGTTGTCGGCGAATCGGATGAAATAGTCCCTGAGTTCCGAGAGGGCACGGTCTGAGTCTACGGCAGAGTTGAGAAGGTCCGTCCCATGGGCCTAAAAAGCGAAGCGAGATGTCAGCCCTGTAACAGGCGTGGGAAGTAATTCAGGCCCCTACCGCTCCGAGGTAAGGCAAATTCTTGCGGCGCTTATGAACTACGAGGCACGTGCGTAAAATAAGTACTGGCAGTGGGTCGAACCTCATCATGGATGAACGTACTGAACCCCCACGACTTCTGCTTGTCGGCCCTGTTCTTCAGGAAGAACCGACGCGGGCCGTGGAACATGAAATCGCCCTGAAGAGCGGCCATACGCTTGAATTGTGGACCTAGCCATGCACCGTGTGAGTATTGCTAAGTTGTGACTCTTGGGTGCGAGCGACAGTTACTGAGTACATTCCTGAGTCCAGTGTCGAAAGGACACCCGGCCCTCTGGTCGTCCGGGTAGTACTTGAGAAGGATGTCGACTAAGCTGTCTCTGGCTCCTGGCATCATGTTCAGTTTCACATAGTCCTTCAGTTCAGCCGTGGTCCTGTAAGGGAGATAAGATTCGACGTGCATC
Organism: Lactarius vividus; assembly: GCA_021527035.1. NCBI lineage: Eukaryota > Fungi > Basidiomycota > Agaricomycetes > Russulales > Russulaceae > Lactarius > Lactarius vividus. Next base: position 20,915 of record JAKELG010000192.1, on the reverse strand, counting down.
AACGTGCGGTGGTCCACACTTACGTAATGTTTGTCGTGGATAGCGAGAACAACGAGCCTTCATCGTCGCAGTTTCCTGACATGTCAGGTCAGCTTTTTCTGCGCCACGAACGGACTCAGCGAACACACCTATAATCATCGGCACGTTCACCACTTCGCCAAGAAAGACAGAATATGGTGGAGGTACTTCCAGGAAGTCGCCATCGATACGGGGTAACCAGGCCGCCACAAGTCCCTGTGAAGCCATCAAGCACTCGATCACGCAGCGACAAAAAGGCCATAGCCCTCACCTGATACGCGAAGAAATTCGGAGAGTCATCCATCGCTTTCTTGAACGTGGCGTATGGTACCTTGCGAAGACAGTCGAGCGTGTCCGTCGAATTGCTACAACCGGTCTTTTCGACCATGAAGTCATAGTACCGCTGCCCGTTCTCGATGTCTCCGACGGGGATGGGTCCGCCGGACTGCATGATTGCGCCACGGAACAACCCTTCATTATTCCCGTTGTTTGTCAGCATGTGGAGAGCTACAGAGATAGCGCCAGAGCTTTCTCCCCAGCTATGGCTCGAGTTAGTCGACGGGACCTACGAAGTGTGATTCGAGGTGTTGCTCACATGGTCACTTTCGATGGGTCACCACCGAACTCAGAGATGTAGGTCTGCACCCACTTCAGCCCAAGCCGTTCTGCAGACAACACGAGTATGAGTGAAACACGCCAGGCAAGAGCGCCGTCCACTCACGGTCCTGGAGACCAAGGTTTCCGACCTTCTCCGCTTTGACTTCCTTTCCAGGCAAGAAACCCAATGCTGCAAGGAAAGAGATCAGAGCCAGATTTATGCGGGAAGAAGTTATCCATCATACCAGAAAGCCTGGAAACAACCGGTATCAGAGAGAAGCCCCCCGCCTTGGGGATATCAAAGCTCACCGATAATTCACGCTAACGTAAATGACTGGTTGGAGAAGATCTATAGAACGAGCAACGAAACTGCCACCATCATAACTGCGGAGAGATCTCAGACGGCGTCGTATCGAATCGAAAGAAAAAAGACAAACGCAGAGGGACCACCAATCTCGAAAACACCACCGAAGATCCACTGGAACGATGTGGTCAACCAAGTAAACATCACGGCACTCAACGAGTACCTAGATACGCACAAATATGACGGGGAGTTTAGAATTCGGTGTGGCACTTGAGGGTTTCACAACGTTGATAGTCAGACCTTGGAAAATAGTTCACTCGCGGACGATGGGGAGGACAACATTTCCCTCACAGTCCTCGTCTCCCAGTGTAAGGTCTTTATTGAATACATCCACGACGCTGTCGATATCTTGGACTAACTGCCGGTCCAGCCATTTCGGCAGATCCAGACGTTGCTGTGGGCAAGACCTGCCAAAATTTTGAACGTAATAGAGGCCTTGGTACGGCGGTTGGGGCACTGGTTGACGCAACCGCCGCTCACCCGTGCTGTATGCCCAACAGCGTGAGAAGTTATATAGGACAGTGAAAGAAGGGCGCCCACGGAGGAAGTGCGAAAGGGATGCCCAAGAACTGATCCGTTACGCCTTTTCGGATACCGACAAATACTGCATCGTCAAGGAGGACTTGGGCCTCTGAGGTGGGAGCTTGCTGTTCTGCCGGCTCTGTGCCAGCGCAGGTGTGGTTTGACACCGGGTAAGAGAAAGTGTCTTGGACTACGACCTTGTCTACTGGTGAAGCAAGAGCGGAGAGGGCGCGCACGGCCAACGAGGCCAAAATCGCACGCTTAGTTAGCATGGTGAGAAAAGCCTAGGTTGTAGACGAGCTCAGTGCAGCCTCAGTTTGAACGGGAGAGATTATAAAAGGATCTTGAGCCGACTATACGCCCAGATGAGAGGGCATTACGAATCTCCGAAATCGCACAGCATTGGTTCATTAAACCTAGTCCACGAAGAACTTATTTATCTCCTTGGATCTAGAGAGGAACGTGCACGTACCAATTGGAATAAGGCACCGGGCTGAGCCCAAGGAAACACAATGCTGTCAGAGTAGTGAAAGCCTCGAAGTTAAAGTTGAAGCTTTTACCAAAGTGCCCCTTCCGCGGTACTAAAGAGTGAGATGAAGAGACAGAGTAGACCCAACTTTCATATTGCTACGTCGACACAGACTAACTACTGGCATGATTTGACAGCGTGGGTACTTGTGAAAGAATTGATGAATGATCAGACACCCAGAATGGATGGTCACAGTTGCCGGCCCGTGCCTGAGCATTCCATTCAACATCTGGGGTCCTGTTCACATCAGCTGTCGCGCTCATCTGTATAGCCGACTCGGACGTTTGGTGAGAACCAGAGCCCATACAATCTTAATTTACAAGTGAGATCTCAAAGAGGTGTTTCCCCAGAGCGTGATCAGCCATTGTCACGTTGATCAACTGGCACTAACCAGAATTTACAATACAGTACCTATTTAGAGCAGAATTGTCGACTGTGCCAGGACCGGCGGTACGTACTGAATAACAGGGGGTGTGACTTCCCTGCTCACCTTGTTTTATTTTTGGAACCGTTTGTATTCCGGGACAACACGAGGTCGTACGTAAGGAGCGCCCGGAATAGCGTAATCTCCGTAAACGTCAGATGTAGGGTACAGCCCGGTGTGCTCTCCATAGGACACATACAGTAAGTGTGGTAACGTATGAAGCTATATGGAGGCGTGAGTAATGTAATGACAGGTGTCTGTCATGGTTCGAATCCGTTCGATAGTGAAGCCAAAAAGAAAAAAGCCACTGGGACGGGGTGGGGGCCGTAGCAGGTCATGGGATGTTAGCATCCTGTCATCCAGGGTCAAAGGGGACTGCCAGCGGTATGGGGGGTTTGAAGGCCTTCTTCGCGTGCTGCACAAATTGGCCGAGGATATGGCCCATCTACGCCTCCTCGAAGAACTCGTTGAGCGGTGTGTGGTGTGAGATAACCATGAATTCCCACGACGGTGTAAATGGGCAAGGCGTGGGCGGAAACAGAGGAGATGGAGAAAGACGTCACAATATCACTCGCCGCATGTCAATGGGCAGGCCGGAGAGGCGGGCAGCCCGTATAGCCCGACTCGGAGGTGAAGGAGTACCAAACAGCCAGCTGGAGGGTGGTGGCGGATGTGGCGTGACGAGGGCCCCTGAAAAAAAAACAGGTGAGGTCGAATAACTGTAGTGTCCATCCTCCACCACAAAAATTTCTCGGTTTGGCCAGTCTGAGGCAGAGTAAGAAACAAGTGGAGTCTAGAGTGTAGTCTTTGCGCGAGTTCCTCTTTCGTGCAGCATTCTCTCCACCTTTTTTCAACCGGTCTGAAATACCGGGATTCTTTTTATTTCGCCCACCCGCCACACCCTATATTATTAAGGATCGATGATGAGTTCCGCAGAGCCGCAGGGCGCTCGTCGGGTCGCTCCGGGGGATCCTACCCACCCGTCGCGCCTCGCCTTGGCCACCGGAGCTCATTTCGATCGTGAAGCGCTTCGCGCTTTCGCCCGTCCTCTATGCACCTATCTCCCCCTCTTTTTTCTAACACCCTAGCCCAGGGACGTTCTGTTTCCCTTTTGTTCATATGTCGTTAGTCTACGCGTATAGAATAAACAGTTGCTCGCACATCCCCAGTCCCCAGCGTTCCGTGTCGCGTGGCGTCCTTTCCCTCCCTTTATCATCGGCCCCTCCCTCGGCGCACACGGAACCCATCCCTTGACGAGAGCCGAATAGCTGATTCGCAAAGAGGGCCGCATGCGGTGCCCTACAGAGTATATAAGTTAGCAAAATAAACAACAATTACGTGATTCCGGACAATCTAACCAATGGTAGTTATTAGCTAATAAGGCAGGTGACATGAATAGCCACCGGCCACCTTTCACCAACACTCTTCAGGGTCTGGCGGTATGTCTATCAGGGAGAAACGACCATAAGGCCAGAAAAATTATGCTGGATAAAGGCCATTGTCCGATACGGCTTCGCACCCGAACCACCTGATACACCAGTTCATTTCATACCTGTATTCTACTGAGGTACAAGTCCGGCTGAGCGCTCAGCTCTCATCTCAGTTGCACGACCTTTTGCTACTCCGAACAACTTTCGATCGGCGACAGGCCTCTGCTCATTCGTCGTCTGTGGCGCAATGAAACTACAGACGACTGATACATGCAATGCTCAGACCTATTCAGCCGCCCTAATTGGTCGCCTTGTTCCCCACCCGCAGCCTTTTGCGGCCTTACGGCCAACGAAACGATTCCCGACTTGCCCTTTCAGGCCCTTGTGTCCGTGGGTTTTAGGGTGTATGCCCAGCCTGGTCATCGCCAACGCCATAAAGTTCGTTCGCCTACGCCATCCTACTATACCTTTTCTTGCGGAAGCGAACGGGTCCACAGTGACACCGACTTCATAGCGCTGGACCCCGGGTAGATAAAAAGGCTCAATCGCTCCCTAGCTTCAACACAGACAGGGTCAACACTCTCCTCTCAACCACCTCATCTTTCCTCATCATCTTCATCTCCATCTCCACCTCCAAATGTCTCAATCCACTTGCCACGCCGGTTCTGCAAACTACACCCGCCCCTCCTTCCCCACCCACCGGACTCTCGTCCTTTCCTCTGAAAGTCCTGTCTTCGAAGTTTCCGGATGGTGCAACACCACCATCGAGTCCGCGAATGCCCGCGGGACATTTTGGGTGCATTCAACAAGTGTTCAGCAAACTTCAACCCCACGGCACTCTTCTCGGGTGTCGACCACGTCGTTCAGGTCGGTGCACGCATGGCCAGCGTTACAGCCTTCATGGCAAGGTCGAACATCACCTCAGAGCGAGACTGCTTATGGGTGTGCGGCCCCGACATCCAGCGGACCACTGACAAATGCGTCGTTCTCGTGCCCTTGTGCCTCCAGGAGAGGAGTCGTATTAGGCTCCCCAGCTCTGGGAGGAAGAGCCCGGCCGACTTCATTCGGGGGCGCCACCCTGATCTGCAGCACGCGCGGTGCACCTCAGGGTGTGACAGTGATCTCCCATCAGAATGGCAATGGCTCATTTGGTCGTCCGATGCACTGACTGATTTCGTACGCTTTCGTACTGCCATGTTCTACGAGCATCGTCAACTCATCCTTCTCCGCAGATTTCATCTTCTCCTCAATGTTGATCTGCGCACGTTTGTCTTAATTGTACTTTACTACTCACGAATTGTGGGGGTGTAATATTGTATAGTCGGATCTATACTCTTTCTAATGCTATGCCTTCTGTGGATTTGGATTCGGATTGAGCGTGAGGCACAGGATAGTATAGAAGGGTGACATCATCTCAACGACCCTTTGCATGTGTTCAGTAACACGAAGGAGAGAACATCACGCCTAGAGTCATGCAGCTACGAAGCCTATCATGCTGCGCAATGCACCACAAATGTCGTCGGTGCCCCACACCTGGGGGGTTAATAGTGTTATTTTTAAATTTATTTTTCGAATCCGTTGACGCGCTCATCAGGTGTATAGAACTCTACTTAGCATGCTTCTTTATGTCCTCCTCCAATTTCCAAATCCACCACTCTAAGTCGACCCTCGTAGACCTTGAAGCAATGTCGGCTCCGAGTGGGACTGTGCCAGCAACTGGAGTGAAAGCAGATGTATGATCGTGTAGAAATGCGACACGTGGACGGCTTGACAGCCTGTGCAGGTGCGCCAGGAGATGGCAACTACCAAAGCTTGATCGACAAGTAGTCCGTCAACCGGGAGATCACAGAAGTGGGGGGAGAAGAGCTGAGAAAACGCAACGTCCAATGGAAGTGATGAGGCTGCGTGATTTTCGAATGCTTTATCAGGACCAATTCGCCAGCAGAGAACCTCCTCTGAGCCCCGATGAAAGGGTGTCGAAAAAACGGCTGTTTTAAACACTGGAAGTTCGGATGGAGGGTCACCGCGAGAATGTGGGGACTGATAGTGGATTGGTGCACTGATGAACCAGCCCGACAAGGAACCCACAGCACGACGTCCCGATTACGCTAGCATTCCCACACGATGAATCTCTTACAACGGCCACCACCGCGCCAGGACGCATCTTACTTAGAAGGTCGTTTGCACACTAGTGCTAGATGCGAAGAAAAAAAAAGACTGGACACTCTTTCAACAACCATCGTCAAACAAGCTCGGTTATCTAATGCAGCTCCACACTTGAATTACCACTGGCATATCTTCATCTAGTAACTTCTAGTTCCTGTAATCTGCAACTTAGTCGGCGCACGCACCTTGGGTGGTTCTCCCCTTTCCTTAAATAGCTATCTATCTGAGACGGGCTTCGGTGCCATCTCGTCTCCTGTGGCGTAATGAAATGACCTACAAGTCGAATGTGGACACGCTTTGACCTCTCTCCGCGTCGTAGGCGCCACCACCTTGCGCGCCTTCTCAGTGCCTTCTCGCTGTTTTTTGTGGCCGCTCGCCAAATCAAATGCTTTCTGGCTCCATTTTTAAAGTCACAAGTAGCTATCGACTTAGGGAATGTACACAGGCTGCTCGTCGCCGCGCGCTTCCTGTATACCATCCTGTGCAGCCTTCAACTGCGGGTCCACAATATTTAACGGTGGACTCTCCGAGCCCTAGATAGATAAAAAGGGACCTTCTCTGCGTATTTTCGATATCCACCTCAATCACACACTCAGACTCAACTATCTCCTCGTACACATATCTTGTTACCTGATCTTTTCCATCTACATCTATACCATGTCTCAACCTACCTGTCACATTGGCGTCGCGTTCTACAATCACGCCTCCTTTCCTACCCAATGGGCACTCATTCTCTCTGAGAACCCGCACTTCGAGGGTCCTGGATGGGGCAGCACAGCTGCAGAGACCGTGAACGGCGTGGGCACGTCCTCTCTGTCGTTCCAGAGGTCTCCAGCCTAGCTTCAATCCAATAGGACTCTTCTCGGGCATCGTCCACGTTGCGCAGATCCGTATGCCAATTCAAAACCTGAAGGCCTTGATCTCTGGTTCCAACCGAGCCTCGGCGGAAGACCGCACCATGGTGCGGGGCACCGACGACATCCCTTGGGGCACTGATAAATACGTGGTTCTTGCGCTTTTGCGGCTTGCTGAGGCACGCTATCTCAGGCTTCCCAGGTCGCAGAGGGACAGCTTGGCTCACTTCATTGGGGGTCGTCTCCGTGATCTGCACCGCACGCGATGCACCCCAGGGGGTGACGTGTACCCTATCGTCTCCCTGGATAGCGGCAATATCTCTTTTGGCCACTCATGGCGCTAACTGGTCTCATGCGTTCTCGTTGTTGGCACCTGCTCTACGGATTTCATTGCACTCCTCGATCTTGACCCTCTGCGTGATTGCGTCTTAATTATACTTTACATCAACCACTAATGTACTTTGCGGAAGTCCTTTAATGCCATAATCTTTCTAATGTTGTCCTTTCTGCGAATTGAAACCTCACACGTCTGTGGTACAGTATATCGGGGGTTGCTAACTTACTATCGGGCTGGTGCTTATCAGCTAGCCCTTTTGGCACCCCTACATCCCCTACGCTTATACTCCCAGGCCTGACTCAACATGGTAACTTAACTTTTGATTTCCTGGGAGCGCCCTGAACAGCACATGTTATTTTTAGGTTATTTAACGGTGCGCGTAGAGCCGGTGGTGAGAAGGAAAGGAAGAACAAATCCTGGTTCCGTACTATACACACCAGCACAAAACGGACCGGTAGCTCGGCTTAATGACTAAGGATCTAGGGGGAAAAAACGAGACAAGGAAAGACTAAAGACGGGCCAGGACGTGGGAGAAACAACTTGAGATTGCACATGAAGCTTGAAGCTTGAAGACTTATGATGCCTAGTGAAGGAACTAGATTTGCTTAGGGCAAGCAAAGAGTATTCAATATTATTCATATATGCTGAGGAGGTTAGGAACAGAGTGGTTTTCCGAAGGGAATGAGTATAAAACGAAGTGGCGATTCGCAAAGCTGAGGAAACGAGATGCGTCAAAAGAGGGAGCACGTCGCGAATATGTCTCCACGGGCCGGAGCGGTCTCCGGAGGCCGGCCGCTTCAGTCCTCTTCCACAGCAGTAGATCGTATTTACTCTGTCCACGTCCATACGTGTGTTACTCATATCTTCAGAGCCACAATAAGAAGACAAACATAGTTGGCCAATGACCTCGGATGGAGGGTCGACTGCGAGTGTGGACACTGCCCCACCAGGACCGATCACCCTCCCACAGAGTGCGACCCTCGTTTCCGACCCTGACGATGAGATATTCCTTCTCTACACACGTCTGGCGGCTCTCAAACCCGCCGACAGCTCTGATATAGGGCACTTCCACGGTCTTGGATCAGAGAATTCGAACCAAGACGCACTCCTGGTCCGCATCGAGCTGAAACCTCCCACCACATGCGAGCCCCAGCGGAATACAGAGACGGGGAACCAGAAGAGGAAGCGCAGGAGGGGAGGTAGCGTACAAAAGGCCAAGGATGAGCGCAGAGGGCGCGATCCCATTGTGCTTGAGTACGTTCTCCTTCAGGACAAGACCGCTTTGAGGAGCCGGAGCGGCGATACAGGGAGCGTCTTGTGGAAAACAAGGTGCATTTCACTCGCTTCGTTCACTCCTCAGGCTGTCATGCGTGTTGTTTGAACGTTTGATACTGGCGCACACCTTACCCCAGAGAGCTGTGACTCACTTCGGCGAGCGTGGTGCCGCTGCTGCACCACGTGCCTGATTTTTCAGTGTCGAGTTTCTGTCTTTGGTGTTGCAGCAACGACACTTCCCAGAGGGACCCCGTACCCTGTTCGACTATGGGAAGCTCAGCCAGGCGCACGTCCTCGAACTCGGGTGCGTGTTCCGGGTACCATGGGTGCCGCCGATCTCTGATTTCCATCGGGAATGGGTAGGGCAGGAACGGGACTTCTTGCACTCGCACTGAACCCCTTCGTGCGCAAATACACCGCAACAGATATCCCCGCGCTCGTTCCACTCCTGCGCAAGAACGTCCTCTCCACCCCCGCCTCTGCCTCCGTTACTGTGATAGCTCTCGACTGGACTCTCCCCGCGCTGCGCCAAGTCGATGTGGGCAGCACCGGTGCGCCAGATGTACTGCTCGTCGTGGATTGTGTCTACCACCCGGCGCTAGTACGGCCTCTGCTCGCGACGCTGACCGCTCTCGCGACGCCGGAGCGTACTACTGCCCTGGTCGTGGTCGAGCTGCGCGCCGAAGACGTTCTGCGGGAGTTCTTGCAGGCGTGGATCGCGCTAGGGTGGCGGGTATGGAGCGTTGGTGAGGACTTGTTGGGTGCGCGCTGGGGGATGTGGGTCGGTTGGCGCAAGACGTGAGGTCGTCGTTCTTGCGCCAAGAGGCGGTAGCCTAGGCGGCCAACGCGTGCCCGTGCGTGCGTAGTTCTATTTATTGAGGATTGTACGTCTAACCTACAACTGTCGTGGGTCTCTTGACAATACCGTGAGAAAAAAGGGAATCCGGTATCGACCCTGTAAGTCGTAATGGAAAGTAAACCAACGCGATGTTGTAATTGAGTGGGAGGGAGCTCTGTGACTTGGCTCAGCGAATACGACACTCAACGACACTGACAGTTTTTATGCAGATCCATTCGTTGGAGAGTACACTGATACATTGGTGAGCTTCAAGTTGCGAGCTTCACTAAACACGCTCATGTGAGTCCCAGCTGACGCACTGATGGTTAGCATTTCATACCCGACTCCCCATCCATTCGCTTGTCCAAAAAATTCTTATGAACTTTCTTTCACAGTTATTACGCAACCTATCATCTTCCTATCCGCCCACTATCTGTTTGATTTCTGTGACGTAAGGGAGAGGAGAAAACATCTCATGAGAGCACGCTTCAACTCTAAGAACTCGAACCGAAACTGCGAATGAGCCTGAGAACCAACCATCGGAAGCGCTACTTTTCCTGCAGAGGTACCCGACGTCGAGATCCAAGTCGAGACCTCCGACTTCCTGCTTGTCTGCCTCGAGGTCTGCCTCGACTTGAAACCCTTCACCGCACTCGGGCCTCCGTCCAATTCCTATGGTTTTGAGAGCAATAATATAATTCTGGGCCTATCCCTTGAGGCGGGGCTGTTGCGGCGGAATTTTAGGCCAGGCAGATGCGCGTCTCCCGGCCCGGTTGACGATGAGCCGCTTTGTGCATGCGACCCACTGCCGCGTAGCCACCGGGCCAGATGTCCGCTGTCAGCCTCCTTGTGCTTAGATTTCGGTCATCCATCGTTGGAACTCTTGGGTCTACCAGTGTTCTGCTGTCATCTACACTCTTAGTTGCAAGTCTCAGGACGCGAAGCTAGTTGTTACGACGTCTTGCACAACACCTCGGGTCTCAGAAACGCTTTCTGCCTTCTTGCTATGCTGTCCCCACTCCGTTTGCCCTCCCTCTCTACCCCAGCTACCCCACCTTCGACGCCCACCCTCACTCAGTTGTCCCGCCCGCCCGCTTCATCATATTTCCGTTCGATGCCTCAGCGCGCGAGTATACGACAAATTACCCGCACTGTGACGTATGCCTCCATTGCTCGTCTTTCGTCCGACATTACGTCCGCGACCCGGCGCATGCTTTCGCCAACGCCCCCGCGCGGAAACACGAAGGAGAACGCGACAGTCTGGACTCCTGCGGTTGCGATGCCCATCACTCCGCGCAAGGGGCCGCCTGGTCCACTTTGGGTCACCCTCTCTAAGGCACGGCGCACGCCAGACACTCCCCGCAAAGGCCCGCACCACGCGACTTTTGCCTACGGCCTCCCGTCGCCGGTCTCCCCGCCTACTCGTCGATTACGTCCTTCGGCCGTGCGCATCTCTCGACTTCCTATCCCACCGTTTGCGGTCTCTACGCCGCCACGTCGTGCTAACCTCGCAAGTCGTTCGAACGGAAATCATATGGTCACTCCTGACTCTGAGAACTACCCGGCCACGCCTACGTCTGGTCGCGGAATTCAGTACCCACGGTCTAGTCCTCGGAGCCCCCTCTCTAGGGAATCATCTAGCATTGAGTTCGACATTGTCAAGAACCACTGCAGTGAAGAGGAGCCTCTTCTCTCGGCTTTCCGTGGTGTTAGCTTCTCTCTATCCCCTTCGTGCTCGTTCTCTGGCATCGACAACGGATTAGAATCGCTGTTCAGCTCGACTGCACTGCAGCTGTACGTCGCCGGACGTGACGTGCCAGCTCTATTCTCAACAACCTCTCCACTCACCAAGATGGTCCAGCAAGCTAGAGAAGAGCAGAGCATCGGGAAGGGGAAGCTCAGCCAACCGAATGTGTGCGTACAGTCTGTGAGCGACGTAACTTCTCTGCGTGTTGCACAAACCACCAGAGCGCCCGTGGTAGAGCCGCAAGTTGTTCAGGTAGAGCAATGGCCAGAGGTTCTTCCCAGGTGTATAGGGTCCCGGGGTTTGCAGGGCGTCGGCGCCCATCCCAGTAGCGACGGGCGCGGGGATGACGCCGCACGTTCCAGTGAACCCACTTCGGGTCGTACCCCAGTACGCGCGTGTCCGATGACCCGACAACCCAACGAACGCGTGAATCGACCGCAGAGCACGCCACCAGTATCCCTACGGCTCCCCGCAGACAGTCTATCTGTTCCAACCGGCATAGGCCAGAAATTTATGCCCCTGATGAGAACCAGATCGGTCCTGTCGCGCATTACGGGAAAGGCAAAGGTCGCCTCTACCCCGGGTGGCGCTACTGGTGAAGATAGTCTGGTGAGGAGCGACACCACTGTGAAACGTGGTGCGTGTCATCCACCTCGAATCTTTAATCTCCGCCTCATTGCAATTCAGGTGAAATCCGTCTGCCTCAGCTGCGATCTATGCGGAACCTGTTCAGGAGGATCTGATTCCGATTATAGCATTTGGTAGCCTCAAGGACAACAGGATTTTAATAGTGGTGTTTAGGCTCTCCTGGTTCTCTGTAGTATTCGATAAACGATTTTTGGAGTCACATTTCCAAGTTATGAAGGTGACCGTGGCTGTGGGACGAAGGATTCATTTTGGGGATAAGCATAAATGGAGTCGGACAATGCCGAGCCCACTTACGAGTGCCAGTGACGCTGAACGCAGCTCTCTGCTCCATTAACTGAACACCGATACTGCGAGATGAACTCGACAGACCAAGTTATCGATTCGCGTCCAGTGTATCCCCACGTCCAAACAACATGTTCATCATGTCATTTCCAGCTCGAGTTCCCCGTACCCAGCCCTGCGCCTAAACCTGCCACCATGTTCACCATTCGTTGCTGCAGCTGCAAACAGACTTTTTCCCATACATTTTATCCGAACCAAGTTCCTTCGGGCATGCTCAGTACAGGGGGGCCATCGTTGCAAGGGCACGCACCTACACCGCCGCCAAGGAAAGGGAGGAAGATAGGCACGCAAGAACGCCCACTGGAGACGGGCTATTACGACCTACTTGGTGTACCGGTTGATGCAACCGCGGACGACATCAAGAAGGCATATCGTACGCCTTGCGATATTCTATCTATTCCTGGCTAGCGGCAGCTGACTACCGGTCGCGTGCAGGTCGTCTCGCGATCAAATACCACCCCGACAAAAACCGCGACGACCCAAACGCTGAGGAGCGTTTCAAATCCATCGCTATCGCCTACCAAACCCTCTCCGATCCCCAGCTCCGGCACAAGTACAACGAGTTTGGACCCAAGGAGAGCGCGCCTGAGGGTGGCTTCGTCGACCCCGAAGAAGTTTTTGGCGCGATCTTTGGCGGAGAGCGCTTCCTACCCCTTATCGGGCAGCTGTCTCTCGCACGAGATATGAAGTCCGCTCTTCAGGAGGCAGACGAGGCTGCAGGCGAGGACGCCCCTCCGGTCGCACGTGATGCCAAAGGACGTGAAATCGTCAGTCCAGAAGAGAAGGCAAAGAGAGACGAGAAGGCGCGCAAGTCGGCTGCGGAGGTGCGCTGCACCACGGTCGCAATGCTGTTCCTGTTGACTGGGCAGCGTCTTGCAGAAAGCTGCAGCACGGGAGGAGCGCGTGCAGAAGCTCGTCGAGAACTTGCAGCACAAACTGGGCATCTTCACCGAAAATGCCACTGGACCGAATGACCCGGAAGTCGTAGAGTCGTGGAGGACTATTTGCTCGCTCGAGGCGGAGTCCGTCCTTTTCCTGACTTCTTACTTCATCGTATCACTGACAATCCCTCCTATCTGGCCCCGGCAGGGAATTGAAAGGCGAATCATACGGCGTGGAGCTGTTAAATGCCATTGGATTCGCCTATACCGCCAAAGCTAAGCAGTTCCTTGCTTCCAACCAGAGTTTCCTTGGTGTTGGCGGATGGCTACATAACGTGCAGGGCAAATATCACGTTTTTTCTGAGACGTGCGTCATTTATTTTGTCTTAAGTTTTGGTCTTCGCTAATTGCCCACCTGGCAGCGTGTCGACCCTACGCTCGGCAATTGAACTCAAAGCCGTCTTCGACCAGATCCAACAAGCAGAACAATCGGGTACTCTCAACCCCGAAGAGAAGAAACGGCTCGAGGAACAGGCAGCAGAGAAGGGTCTCCAGGCACTTTTCAAGGTACGCCCTAACATCCCACATCTTCTCCGTCTACCCCCCCTGATTAATGCGGGCGTCGCATTAGGGCGCTAAATTAGAGATCGACTCAGTAATTCGAGAGACGTGCGACCGGGTGCTGAACGACCCGTCAATATCACGTGACAAGGCAGTCTTGCGCGCTGTCGCGCTGCAGATTCTCGGAACCGCATTCGCAGCCGTGCGGAATGAACGGGAAGAAGCGCGTGAGGAAAGCGAGTATGTCAGAATAGAGACGAAGAACAGCAGGCAGCGCGCACAATCACGTGCGACCCCCGGGCAATGAATGAAATTGGCGCGCGCTCGCGTGCCACTCCAGCGTTCCCCGCCACCGTTTGGCTTGCGCTTCTTGATATGGACGATCTCGTATCGTTGAGCTCGCCTACCATGCTTAGACTACAGACGGATACTGCTGCACGCAGAAGTAATCCATTCATCTTTCCTCCTGGTTTGCAATGCACTGTATCTTAGGTAGCATCACGTTACTTGTACTTAGGTCTTGGTTCTCATGCAAGCATTTCTTCGTACCCTCCCACTGGCCCTTGGCAACTCGAATACCAACACGTTTACGCAGAGAATTCATGCGCAAGGACACGTTCGGAGCTGCACTCGACGGTATAGGTCTAGGCACACACTAGCGGACTTGACCTATGAGGAGATAAATTTGGCGATGAGTATTCTGCGGGGTGCCGGTTCCCGTGTATGTGTTCCAGTGTGTGTAAAGTTGTGAGAAAGCGTTGCTTATTTTGAGTGTAGTAAGTTAGCAGACCTCGATATACTGTACCACAGACGTGTGAGGTTTCAAATCGCAGAAAGCACAACATTAGAGAGATTATGGCATTAAAGGACTTCCGCAAAGTACATTAGTGGTTGATGTAAAGTATAATTAAGGCGCAACTACGCAGAGGTCAAGATCAAGGAGATGAAATCCGTAGAGCAGCGTGCGGGTTGATGCCGACAACGAGAACGTATGAGACTAGTTAGCGCCATGAGTGACCAAACGAGACCTCGCCGCTATCCAGGGAGACAATAGGGTACACGGCCCCCCCTGGGGTGCGCCCCGCGCGAAGTAGATCACGAATACGACCCCCAATGAAGTGAGCCAGGCTGCCCCTCCCAAACCTAGGAAGCCTGAGATAGCGTCTCTCGTAAAGCCGCAGAAGCGCAAGAACGACATATTTGTCAGTGCCCCAAGGGATGTCGTCGGTGCCCCGAACCATGGCGCGGTCTTCCGCCGAGGCTCGGTTGGAACCAGAGATCAAGGCCTTCAGGTTTTGGATTGTCATACGGACCTGCGCAACGTAGACGATGCCCAAGAAGAGTCCCGTAGGACTGAAGCTGGTCGGAGAGCTCTGGAATGGCAGCGAAGACACGCCCGCGCCGTTCACTGTCTCGGCGGCTGTGCTGCCCCATCCGGGACCCTCGAAGTGCGGATGTTCAGAGAGAATGAGTGCCCATTGGGTAGGAAAGGAGGCGTGATTGTAGAACGCGACGCCAATGTGACAGGTAGGTTGAGACATGGTATAGATGGTAGATGGAGAAGACCGGGTAACAAGAGATGAGTACGAGGAGATAGCTGAGTCTGAGTAGGTTATTGAGCTGGATGTCGAAAATACGCAGAGAAGGTCCCTTCTTATCTATCTGAGAGTCCAGCGCTAAATATTGTGGACTCGCAGTTGAAGGCTGTACAGTATTGAATACAGGAAGCAGCGCGTGGCGACGGGCAGCCTTTGTGGATTCCCAAAGTCAATAGTTACCTGTGACTTTAAAATGGAGCCAGAAAGCATTTGATTTTGCGAGTGGCCACAAAAAACAGCGAGAAGGCGCACAAGGCAGTGGCGCCTACGGCGAGGAGAGAGGTCAAAGCGCGTCCACGTCCGACTTGTTAGTCATTCCATTACGCCACAGGAGACGAGACGCCATCGAAGTCCGTCTCAGATCGATAGCTATTTAGAGAAGGGGGAGGACCACCCAAGGTGCGTATACTGACAAAGTTGCAGACTACAGGAACTAGATGAAGATATGCCACCAGCAATTCAAGTGTGCAGCTGCATCAGATAGCCGAGCTTGTTCGACGATGGCTATTGAAAGAATGTCTTGTCTTTTTTCATCTGGCAATTGTGTTCTGCAAACAACCGTCAAAGTAAAATACGTTGTGGTCAGTCGTGAGAAAGCGTTGCTTATATTGAGTGTAACGTCCTGAACGGCGAAGTTTCATGCGAAGTGATGACGTCAGCTGTATGGGAAAATACTGTCCCTTACCCAGTGTTCGGACAGCACCTGGTTGTCGGACAGTTGGCAAGCGTGACAAACAGCCAATAGAATTTCATCTTAAAAACACCTGAAACATGTTGAAGAGTGAAGTAAAATGTAGTACTGCCAGTACCAGTGTATGCCCGATTTTGTAGGAATCAGACGAGAGAAATTAGAGGTGTCTGACAACCAGGTACTGTCCGAAAACTGGGTGAGGGACAGTACTGTCCCTCCGCGGGGTGGGAACTATTTGGCTGGGCACGAACAAGACCCTGAACTGTATCTTCTCTTGGTTCCTATGTCCTCGGGTTACGTGATCTCCATCAACTTCGTCACCATCTTCTGCCGCCGAGCACATTTTTGTCTCTTCAAGTGACTTCCCAAGGTAGACACCTCAACTCGTCTTTGGTCATTCCTGCCCTCACTGAGTCGCGCTACTCTTGCTATTCGCGATCCACCCCTCTTCGTCTGCCCTCCTGGTAGGATATGCCATCCGCTCCACTTCTTTCTCCACTCCATCAAATCTGCACGTCTGTCATCATAAGCCACACTTCGCCCACTCGTTCTGATTGCATCTTCCCATGGGTCATCGAACCCTGTTACTGGTATTCCGTGGTCGTGTCATGACACCATCGCCATTTTCTCTGATGCCTTCTAGGCAGGTTTTGCGCTCGTTGCCTCTCGCTGCATGTTGGATCAAAATATTCACATCCGGAGGTTATGCAATTATCACTCGACCACAGTGCTGGTGTAAACGCGAAAACGAGGGAGCAGTTTACCCCGTTACATCTCCCGGGAACCTACCCTTGGACTAACCACAATGATGACCCCTGTACGGCCCTGCTCTTGGTAGAGCGTGGTGCAGATGTGGATTCCCAGAGCACCAGTGGACAGACTCCAAGACAACACGCAATGGTATTTTGAAACTACAGGATCGCAGAGTTCTTGTTGGACCGTACCAGTGCCAGTGTCTTTGCGAGTCGCTACTCTGCTCCCATGGGGGAAGGGTTCCATGCGGCACCGGGAGAAGAGGTGAGGTGAGGCGAATCATGGCGCGCGGTACGGAAGGTCAATCAACGTCGAAAGGGTGTCGGCCTTAGCTGTATCTGGATGAGCCTTGGGATGAGCGGTTCTAGGGGTATGTACAAGCATTGTGGGTAATTAGGCGAATATTGGAAAACAGGCTCGGGTGATATGTGAGTGAGTCAGCATAGAGAGTGGGCGAAAGCGCTTCTCAATAGAAAATGAGGATCTTTGTCGCCGAGGCGAGGTCGTGACGTAGGCCCTCCCGGAGCGACCAGATGAGCGTCGATGGCTACGGCCCTCATCATCACTCCCATAGAAAAATAGTGTAGCGCGGGAAAAAGAAATTTAGACCGGTCGGAAAAGTGCCAGTGGGGCGTTTAGGTGGCGGCACGCAAGAAAGGAACGAGCACGCCTCACCTGCTCACTCAAGGACAAGGCAATGATCGTGCCTCGCTTCGCCTCAGACTGGCCAGTACTTTAAAGTGAGGCGTAGGCTCTGTACGGGTAGGACTTGTATTCAGCAGATTTCGATTGCGACGATATATACTGTGTTGATAAGTGACCTCTGCGCACTTAGCAGCTCTGGACGGACCGGACTTGCAGCATGGACTGCTTTAGATAAGATATATAGGACTTGTAGATTAGATATTTTGATCTGTACAACTTCGGACTTCTTTCTTATCTATGACATCATGTACAATGACATCATTCAGACTTCTCTGGACTTTACATTGTACTTTGCGTCTTTGTACTATCCTTTGTTCTATCCTTATTGTGATGTCACTATGATATCATCTTAGTCTGGATTTCTCTTGTTCTTATCGCCTTGTTCCTTTTCTGTACACTCCTTTTGTCCTGTACTTAGAATAATGCTCCTTGTAGTCCGTGACATTGTGTTACCTGCCTTGTACCAGTGTCACTCTCTGTAAAGTATAAGTAGTGTAGCTTGTACGCTCCTGGTCCACATCAGTTCCTCACTGCTTGTGTGCCAGGTATGTCTTCCCTTCTCCAATGTATCATCAGTTCCTCACTGCTTGTGTGCCAGGACTACCTTCTAGCTTCTCTTGCAAGATCCCCTCTGCTGCTTACCAGTTGCTCAGTGTATCTCACCACAGTCCCCCTTGTCACTGTGAGTATGCTGTCCATCTATGCTGTTCATCATACTGTATATTGTCCTCTTATATTGCGGAATAGCTACTACTATAAGACCGGTCGCTACATACTAGCAGTTAGGTAATGTAGAGTTGTGTCTGCACAGATGGGGTAGGGAAGAGAGCCCGCAGCCCTGCATATACGACGTAGAGACTCGGGTATGGTAGTGAGTCGGTTGCCCCCAAAAGGACAATGGGGTTAGCGCATGATGACGAGAGTTGAATCAGCAATATGGGTGTTCGTCAAAAGGAGATGGTCCGTAAGCAAGAAGAAAAAAAGCTACAGGGTAGGCTGCCGAGGCAGGACCTGGGGGTGTCAGTGACAGGTTATTCGGGGTCGCGGGGGGAGAGATTGCTGGTCCATGTTCGGGCTTGAAAGCGATGCAAGCATGCCCAATAAAGGAGCCTACCCAGGGTGTAGGCTAGGGCTGGGTCCTCAAAGAAGTGGGGGGTCTGAGGGTGGATGGCGATGTGCTCCTGCGTCCGCCGTAAACAGGAAAAATGAGGGCAGTAGCAGAGGAGATCGTGTTATGGGTCACCACATGGGCACGCTGACTCCGATGGTAGGAGATTGTTGTGGAAGCGCTGGTGTATTCCACGGCAAAGGAGTGGCTGACCGCTACCCGGAGGGTGGCAGAGGTGACATGTTGTGAGAGGGGGTCAAGGCGCTGCGGGCAGGGTAAGATGTGAGGCACTGTCACACAGGGTCATTTCGGCTATCAGGAGGTTTGGTGACTGTGTAGTAGGTCTAGTTGGTCGTGGGTATGGGAGCGTTTGCGGCGCGCTGCCATCCAGTCATAGGACCATTTGAAGTACGCTACCTGCCGAGCATTGACTTTTTCATAGGCAGCCGACTGGACGCGGTTGAGCGCGTGGTGCATGCGCACTATGGCTTCTTGCGGACTGTTGAGTCCTGGGACCTGGCACTCTCCCAGTTCCCTGGGATCACATGAAGTGGAATCTTGTATCCCTATGGCGAGAGCAGTCTAAGAAGAGGGTGAGCGAATGGTGAAAGAGAATAACCACCTGATTATCAAAGGAAGGGTACCTAGTGGTCGCGTGCAGCGCCGCATTGTGGCTTATCGATATGTAGACGTCTGCGGGGGGTGGGTCTACTAGCCCATATAGCTGAGTCCCTCCACATCACGGTACCCGAAGAAATTCACATCAGGAGTCCAATGGCCACAGCAACAGAAACAATGACCACAGAGGAAGTACGACGCATCAGAGAAGAAGCAGAAGCCATCCTCAATCCCATCAACCCAAACACGGGACATCGAATGACAGCAGACGACGCGGCCATCTTCAGAGCCATAGGACCAGACCAACCAGATCCCCTGGAAGGACCGCCACCACCACCAGGAGGACTCCCGGGGGGGTTCCCAGGACAAGGACCAACAGGAGGAGGATTCCCGGGTGGAGGAAGACCACCAGGAGGAGGCGGACCCACAGGAGGAGGACCACCATTAGGAGGGGGAACAGGAACGGGGCACGGGTCGGACAGGCTGTCGGGTGAGCCTCCGACCGTATTTGATGGTGACCGCACTAAATACGAGGCCTTCTGTAACGTCTACCACGGACGCTGGTCTGACTTAGACGCTGTTGTGACGTGGGTTCCCTCGGGGATGAAACCTGTGGTTGTCCGAGTGCTCGGGGAAGACTTGCGGGGTGAGGCCAATACGTGCCTGTAGAATCCCTATAGGTGTATAACGTCTCTTGTATGGGAACGTTTGGAGGTGGACACGGGACTTTGCGTATATACTCCCACTCGAGGTTGTCGACGATATAGTAGCAGTGAGTGGGACGAGCGGTGTGGGAGTTGAGATATTCGAACACGAGATGACACGTGGTACCAGGCGGATAAGTCACGGTCGGCTGATCTACCATTCACGAAGGAAGATGGAGATGAGGTCACGGGGATCCCTTCTTGGTCGCCGAGGGATATGCCGGAGCTAGCTCACTTAGGGACACTACGAGTCCCTAGCACAGAAGACGAGTAGAAGTGGTGGTAATTGAAGAAGACCAAGATGGGGATCCTGGTCCGTAGTACTACGAACTTAAATACAAGTAAGGGAGCTAGTTCCAGCTCCGCTCGAACTCGTAGGTAGCCAATAGCATAAGTAGCGTATTCTAATAATAGAATGCGCAGTCGTTATCGTAATCTGAAACACGTACAACAATGAGACATCAGTCAGCAAGCCTAATCACGATCACGTACAACAATGGGGGTTATCAGTCAGCCCAACACGAGGTGGTAAGATCCGAAGTCCATGACGTATTACTGCTAACGTGCCGAGTCATCACGAACACGTCAGAGTTCACAACCGGTCCGGGCAGTCCGAGACGAAATGTAACATCACCCCCTTTTCAGCGTCAAGCCCCAGCTTGACCCCGCATGACGGCTAGAGGGTTAGTGCCGACTTCGCGAAGGGCCCTGATCCGAGCTATCTCCTCCGTGTCTTGGCTCGCCTTGGGTCCGCGATGAAGCGAGGCCCGTACGTTCTCGATGCGGTCCACCGCATGCGCCCTCTGAAGTCGGGCGACGCACCTGTTGCGCTCGATCTCTATGCGCTCCAACTTCATCTGCTCCATTGCCAACCGATGCTGTTGTGCCCGCCATCCGAGCGTCATGCAGCGATAGCGGTGGACTTCGGCCATAAGAGTCGCATCCTTCATGTGGAGGAGCGCCTGGTCGACCGAGTCGACTAGTCCCGTGTTGGAGAGCAGGAACGTGAGGTCGTCGTCGGTGTAAGCGGGGGCAGAGGACTGTTCGTCGTAATAGGGGACAGCGTGGACGGGCTTCCCGTATTGTTGGTTGCTTCCAGCCCTGAAGGCCAGGACGAAGGGGTCGGCGGTGAGGATGAGCTGAGTATACTGGGCCGGCCAAAGATGTTCCTGAGCGTCTCGAATCTGAAAGGGAATGTAATGGAC